>JAECUM010037660.1:0-27866 GCA_016617855.1 Megalonaias nervosa
TGATTCATTCAGTGTATGTGATATAGAACTAATGTTATTATGCAGTCAGGGTATGTGATTCTGTCAGTGTATGTGATACAGTCAGTGCATGTGATACAGAACTAATGTCATTATGCAGTCAGGGTATGTGATTCAGTCAGTGTATGTGACATAGAACTAATGTTATTATGGAGTCAGGTATGTGATATAGAACTAATGTTATTATTCACTCAGTGTATGTGATTCATTCAGTGTATGTGATATAGAACTAATGTTATTATGCAGTCAGGGTATGTGATTCAGTCAGTGTATGTGATATAGAACTAATGTTATTATGCAGTCCGGGTATGTGATTCAGTCAGTGTATGTGATACAGTCAGTGTATGTGATACAGAACTAATGTTATTATGCAGTCAGGGTATGTGATTCATTCAGTGTATGTGATATAGAACTAATGTTATTATGGAGTCAGGGTATGTGATATAGAACTAATGTTATTATTCACTCAGTGTATGTGATTCATTCAGTGTATGTGATATAGAACTAATGTTATTATGCAGTCAGGGTATGTGATTCAGTCAGTGTATGTGATATAGAACTAATGTTATTATGCAGTCAGTGTATGTGATTCAGTCAGTGTATGTGATATAGAACTAATGTTATTATGGAGTCAGTGCATGTGATACAGTCAGTGTATGTGATATAGAACTAATGTTATTATTCACTCAGTGTATGTGATTCAGTCAGTGTATGTGATACAGTCAGTGTATGTGATACAGAACTAATGTTATTATGCAGTCAGGGTATGTGATTCATTCAGTGTATGTGATATAGAACTAATGTTATTATGGAGTCAGGGTATGTGATTCATTCAGTGTATGTGATATAGAACTAATGTTAATATGCAGCCAGGGTATGTGATTCAGTCAGTGTATGTGACACAGTCAGTGTATGTGATACAGAACTAATGTTATTATGCAGTCAGGGTATGTGATTCATTCAGTGTATGTGATATAGAACCAATGTTATTATGCAGTCAGGGTATGTGATTCATTCAGTGTATGTGATATAGAACTAATGTTATTATGGAGTCAGTGTATGTGATACAGTCAGTGTATGTGATATACAAATAATGTTATTATTCACACAGTATATGTGATTCAGTCAGTGTATGTGATACAGTCAGTGTATGTGATACAGAACTAATGTTATTATGCAGTCAGGGTATGTGATTCATTCAGTGTATGTGATATAGAACTAATGTTATTATGGAGTCAGGGTATCTGATTCATTCAGTGTATGTGATATAGAACTAATGTTATTATGCAGTCAGGGTATGTGATTCTGTCAGTGTATGTGATACAGTCAGTGCATGTGATACAGAACTAATGTCATTATGCAGTCAGGGTATGTGATTCAGTCAGTGTATGTGACATAGAACTAATGTTATTATGGAGTCAGGTATGTGATATAGAACTAATGTTATTATTCACTCAGTGTATGTGATTCATTCAGTGTATGTGATATAGAACTAATGTTATTATGCAGTCAGGGTATGTGATTCAGTCAGTGTATGTGATATAGAACTAATGTTAATATGCAGTCAGGGTATGTGATTCATTCAGTGTATGTGATATAGAACTAATGTTATTATGCAGTCAGGGTATGTGATTCAGTCAGTGTATGTGATATAGAACTAATGTTATTATGCAGTCAGTGTATGTGATTCAGTCAGTGTATGTGATATAGAACTAATGTTATTATGGAGTCAGTGCATGTGATACAGTCAGTGTATGTGATATAGAACTAATGTTATTATTCACTCAGTGTATGTGATTCAGTCAGTGTATGTGATACAGTCAGTGTATGTGATACAGAACTAATGTTATTATGCAGTCAGGGTATGTGATTCATTCAGTGTATGTGATATAGAACTAATGTTATTATGGAGTCAGGGTATGTGATTCATTCAGTGTATGTGATATAGAACTAATGTTAATATGCAGCCAGGGTATGTGATTCAGTCAGTGTATGTGACACAGTCAGTGTATGTGATACAGAACTAATGTTATTATGCAGTCAGGGTATGTGATTCATTCAGTGTATGTGATATAGAACCAATGTTATTATGCAGTCAGGGTATGTGATTCATTCAGTGTATGTGATATAGAACCAATGTTATTATGCAGTCAGGGTATGTGATTCAGTCAGTGTGTGTGATATAGAACTAATGTTATTATGCAGTCAGTGTATGTGATTCAGTCAGTGTATATGATATAGAACTAATTTTATTATGGAGTCAGTGTATGTGATACAATCAGTGTATGTGATATAAAACTAATGTTATTATGGAGTCAGTGTATGTGATACAGTCAGTGTATGTGATATAGAACTAATGTTATTATTCACACAGTGTATGTGATTCAGTCAGTGTATGTGATACAGTCAGTGTATGTGATACAGAACTAATGTTATTATGCAGTCAGGGTATGTGATTCATTCAGTGTATGTGATATAGAACTAATGTTATTATGGAGTCAGGGTGTGTTATTCATTCAGTGTATGTGATATAGAACTAATGTTATTATGCAGTCAGGGTATGTGATTCAGTCAGTGTATGTGATACAGTCAGTGCATGTGATACAGAACTAATGTCATTATGCAGTCAGGGTATGTGATTCATTCAGTGTATGTGACATAGAACTAATGTTATTATGGAGTCAGCTAATGTGATATGGAACTAATGTTATTACTCACTCAGTGTATGTGATTCATTCAGTGTTTGTGATATAGAACTAATGTTATTATGCAGTCAGGGTATGTGATTCAGTCAGTGTTTGTGATATAGAACTAATGTTATTATGCAGTCAGTGTATGTGATTCAGTCAGTGTATGTGATATAGAACTTATGTTATTATGCAGTCAGGGTATGTGATTCATTCAGTGCATGTGATACAGTCAGTGTATGTGATACAGTCAGTGTATGTGATACAGTCAGTGTATGTGATTCAGTCAGGGTATGTGATTCAGTCAGTGTATGTGATTCAGTCAGGGTATGTGATTCATTCAGTGTATGTGATACAGAACTAATGCTATTATGGAGTCAGGGTATGTGATACAGTCAGTGTATGTGATTCAGTCAGGGTATGTGATTCATTCAGTGCATGTGATATAGAACAAATGTTATTATGCAGTCAGTGTATGTGATATAGAACTAATGTTGTTATGCAGTCAGTGTATGTGATATATAACTAATGTTGTTATGCAGTCAGTGTATATGATTCAGTCAGTGTATTTGATATAGAACTAATGTTATGATAGAGTCAGTGTATGTGATTCAGTCATTGTATGTGATTCAGTCAGTGTATGTGATTCAGTCAGTGTATGTGATATAGAACTAATGTTATTATGCAGTCAGTGTATGTGATTCAGTCAGTGTATGTGATATAGAACTAATGTTATTATGCTGTCAGTGTATGTGATTCAGTCAGTGTATGTGATACAGAACTAATGTTATTATGCAGTCAGGGTATGTGATTCAGTCAGTGTATGTGATATAGAACTAATGTTATTATGCAGCCAGTATATGTGATTCAGTCAGTGTATATGTTTCAGTCAGTGTATGTGATATAGAACTAATGTTAGTATGCAGTCAGTGTATGTGATTCAGTCAGTGTATGTGTTTCAGTCAGTGTATGTGATATAGAACAAATGTTATTATGCAGTCAGTGTATGTGATATAGAACTAATGTTGTTATGCAGTCAGTGTATGTGAGATAGAACTAATGTTGTTATGCAGTCAGGAGAAATAAGTTTTCTTCCTTCAGTGATGCAAGGTCTTATTTTACAGTTCGATTAAAAATCGGTTCTTCCTTACACCGAGTGAAAGCCATCCAAAAAGTGTGACAACTGAAGATGACGGAAAAATAAACTTATGCAGAAAAGGAAGATGGATAGAGAGACGAACAAACTGTAATCTGTCATTATACACTCTGCCAAAAGGTAAATGCGCCAAATGTTACCTTGTACTTTGACCTTGCTACAAATATACCAAAGAGCAGGGAGTTAAGACAGTTTGTCTTTTAGATCATGCTTTAATTTGTTCATTGATCCGTATTGTGACATTTTATCATTCATCTATTTAAATTGTCTTTTTTGCTAATCTAAATATCCATCGTTTGACATTGTATCATTCATCTACGGCACATTGTCATTTTTGTTGAACTAAACATTATTTCAAATAAAAATAGATTTCATGAATGGAATACTGCGATGTTGATTTGTCTTCTAGTCAATCATGTTACAATGGACTGGTATAAGATATAATGTCAAATATGATTTAAAATACACCACTACAGAGAGAACACTGGGAACTATGCCAGAACCAGGACGGACTCATAAAAGGTATTATTACCACTATGATTTAGCGATTTCTCCACAGATAGAACACTGCGAAGATAGCCACCACATTACTAATATTTAAACTATATTTATTGACACCCCCACCTCTCTCTCTCTCTCTCTCTCCATCCTCCGTTTCTGTCATCAAACGTAATGACTCCCTCTCTCTCTCTCTCTCTCCACACCCCCCCCCATATATATGATGAGATTGTATGTGTTACATGGTGTAGGGTCGTCCCTGATTATATCTACGGATACGACACGAGGTTTGAGTTATGTACATAAATCATCACGAAAAGTATATTTCATGTTTGTTACATAGAAAATTCTATTATCAATATTTCGTTTGCACAAATAAAAACACGTGACCTACTATATGATATGCCGTGTTAATGGTCCCATTGAAATGGTAGAAATAAACGATCAATCTGATATTATTTCACAGAGGTATAGTGGAACCAAATGTGAAATGCAACTTAAGAGAAACATAGTTATCTCCCTTGTGTATGACACTGACACAGTGCTATCATGTTTGAAACTCACACTCATAAATAACTTAAGACATGTTGTACTTGCACATTGTTGACTTGACTAAAACAACAGACTATTAAGACAATTTAGACATGCTGTACTGGTACAATGTTGACTTGTCTAAAACACACACTCATAAATAATTTAGCTGTGTAATACTGGCAAAATGTTAACTTGTCTAAAACAGAAAACAGCAGACTCGTAAATCATTTTAGACATGTTGTATTGGTCAATCATTGAGTTGTCTGAAATACGCTCATAAGCTGTTTTAAACGTGTAGTACTGGTACAATTTTGACTTGTCTAAAGCACACACATTCATAAATTATTTTACAAATGGTACATGGCTTCTGAAACTGAGTTTTAAAGGAATACTCATTGAAGAATCAATGCAGTTTTAAATTTCATTACTTTCATCCGTGCTGAACATATTCAATATATTTTGTGTGATTTGTACATATTCAATATCCTTGTGTGTGATTTGTACATATCCATACATTTTTTGTGTGATTGGTACATACTCAATAAATTTTGTGTGATTTATACATGTTCAGTATATTTTGTGGGATTTGTACACATTCAATAGATTATGTGTGATTTGTACACATTTCATAGATTATGTGTGATTTGTACACATTCCATAGATTATGTGGGATTTGTACACATTCCATAGATTATGTGTGATTTGTACAAATTCCATAGATTATGTGTGATTTGTACACATTCCATAAATTATGTGTGGCTTGTACATATCTGATACATTTTAACACAATGTTAAACTTAATTGAAAGGTGGTTCTACCAGTCTTCACTATGGGCTATGCTACATCAAAATTTTTTGTGACTGTTGTTACAAATCTGATTACAAATGACTCCTTGCAGGTAATAAGTGACTGTCCAATGTAATATGGTTTAATCTACAATGAATACAGTGATACCATATGGTATACACATCAAGATGACTCTTTGCGGGTAATAAGCGACTGTCCGATGTAGTATGGTTTAATCTACAATGAATACAGTGGTACCATATGGTATATACATCAAGATGACTCCTTGCAGGTAATAAGCGACTGTCCGTTGTAGTATAGTGTAATCTACTGTCACGACCATGTAGTTTAATTACTTGTGTGTTAAAATTTGAATTCTTTTTTAATTTCATTTTTATATCATTATATGTAATTATTATTGTGATGATGATTATATTCGCAAGGTCTGACATTTTGAAAGAAACATCGTGTTTATTTAGAACGTAAATATGACTCTTAGGATTTCGTAAGCATTTATTTTAGATTGCTGGCTTGATAAACAAGCTAGATAATTGATTGGTTGTGACCAAGGTCATTTCTAATTATACTTGTTGACATTCTGTAATGAGTGGTGAGATTTTGAAATCACCATGCTTTCTTCGTGCGTGTGCATGAAGTGACGTTTTCGTTCCCTTTAAATACTCAGGTCCCTGTGAAATAGTCAGTCAGAGTCATATTTTAACACCTTGAAGAGTTGTTCTAATACCTTGAGAAGAAAGTATTCTTTTCTAGTGCTAGAAAGAGTTGTTCATTTGTACTTCTGTAGAACGAGATGTATGTTGCTATAGATGATAGCCATTCTTTATCTACTTTTTAGACAATAATTATTTTCCCTGGATAACTGCACAACAGGCTTTGGACAAAGACATTTAGTGAAATTGATTCTAAATTGGAACAGAACAGTACAAATTGTGATTCAGAGTGAAAGTTCTGGATACTTGTGTAAAATCTTCGTCTGACGTCTTCATCCGTCATCTTGGAACGGAATTGAGATTCAGACTACTTCAATTAGAAATGTTTATTGATAGGACTTATATGTTTCACAATTCTAGGACAAATGTTTGGAGTTTCTTCGCAAATCGTAAGTCCTATTTCATATTTGTATCTTTTCACCGTTTTTTCTAGGGAAATAAATTATTTTTGTTAAAACTTACAAAGCTTGTTGTCTTTGCTCATTTCTTGATGTTTCTTTAAACGAGCCGATACGTAACATAAAGAAAATTGGGGGCTCGTCCGGGATATATAAATTTGGCTGATATATGAATTTGGCTAAAAAAATTGAAATTTAAATTCCCCTAGTTTTAATCCCAAATTTTGTTTTACAATTTACTTGAAAACTTTAGTGAAAACAACAGGCTTTCTTTCACAATGTCAAAAAGTGGAGAGTTTCTTTCTAGTCCAACTTTGGATCAGTTTGATAATCTGAAAAAGGATAAGTTGCTTGAACTTGCCAGAAAGTACGATCTTTCTGAAGCAAAAGCTTCCTTCACAAAATAAGAAACTAAAAATATTTTAATTCAATATTTGGTAGGGAAGAGTATTTTTGACAAAAATGTTTTGGCATCTGTCAGTAAGACTATGACAGACTCTGACATTAAGGTAATGGAACTAAAAATGAAATACAAGATGGAAGCAGAGATGAGGAAGCTCGAGTTTCAGAAAGAGGAAAGAGAGAGAAAAAGACAAACAGAATTAGAAAAAGAACAAATGAAATTGCAATTTGAAAAGGAGGAGAAAGAAAGACAGGAAAAGGAAAGGGAGAAAGAAAGGCAAATATAATTACAAAAAGAACAAATGAAATTGCAATTTGAAAAGGAGGAGAAAGACGGACAAGAAAGGGAGAAAGAAAGACAAATGGAGTTACAGAAAGAACAAATACAGTTACAAAAGGAACAAATTCATTTACAGAAAGATAAAGAAGATAAACAAATGCAATTACAATTTGAAGAGAGGGAGAAAGAGAGACAGGTGCAAAAACAAATTAAAATGAAAGAATTAGAGCTGGCAAGTGAAAAGAACGAGTCCACTTCTCGTACAAATTCAAAGTTTGACATTGTAGGAAATATCAAATTAGTATCCCTTTTAGTGAAAAGGAAGTAGACAAATATTTTATTCATTTTGAAAAAGTTGCTGAAAATTCGAAATGGGCAAGGGAGTATTGGACTCATTTATTGCAGAGTGTGCTTTATGGTACGGCCCGAAATGTCTATACATCTCTGTCAGTACAACAAAGTTCTGACTGTGATTTGGTTAAGGAATGCATTTTGAAGGGTTACGAGTTAGTCCCTGAGGCTTATCGGCAAAAGTTTAGAAACTACAAAAAAGGAACTAGACACACTTATGTTGAATTTGCTAGAGAAAAAGAACAGTTGTTCAAGAGATGGTGCTTGGCTGAGAAAATGGAACATGATTATGAAAGTCTTGAACAGCTATTATTACTTGAAGAGTTCAAAAACTGTATTCCTAGTGATGTCAAAACTCACCTTGAAGATTATGAGGTCAAAACCTTGGAAAATGCTACTCTAGCTGCCGATAAGTATTCCTTAACTCATGAAGTTCCTGCTGTAAGCAAATCTTTCACTCAGCAGTCTATTGATATAAAGGTGTTTCAACCAAATACGAATCCTCCTAAGACTCAGTCTGGCACAACTTCTAAAAATCAAGCTTCTGACAGACTTGATTCAAAATCCTTGTCTAATCCTACATGTACCTATTGCAAGAAAAAAGGATTTTATTGTGGAGAATTTTGAACCATTCGTGTGGAAGAGTTCTATATCACTCTTGGGTGATTCGGCCAATCCTATCCCTATTAAAATTTAAAGGGATACAGGAGCTTCTCGGAGTCTTTTAGTTTCAGGTATTTTGCCTTCTTCTGAGAAATCCTGTTGAAATGGGAGTGTTCTCATTCACGGAGTAGAGTGCGGATTTGTTAATGTTCCTCTCCATTTTGTAAATTTGTCATCAGACTTAGTTTCAGGATCTGTGACAGTCGGTATAGTGTCTACTTTACCCGTTGAGAGCATTCATTTGTTGCTAGGCAACGACTTAGCTGGAGACAAGGTTGTGGTTAATCCACTTGTAACTGACAAGCCTTCTTTGGATCAGAAAGTTGATCCTATTAAAAAAGAAATCCCTGATTTATACCCAGCTTGTGCAGTTACCAGAGCTATGCCAAAGAAAGCTCTTGAAAATGATTTTGATAAGGAATGTCTTCCTTTAGCTAACACATGTATTGGTCAGGCTTTTGATCAAGTCACTTGCATTTCTAATTTGGATCAATCAAAAGGTATTGATCACAGTGATCCTCTTTCGAATACTCCTTCTCTTTTATCTGATCAGGATGACAAACGACAATCACTTGTCGTCGAGCAGGAGAAAGATCCTGAGATCTCCTGTTTGTTTCAGAGGGCTATTAGTGAAACTGAAACTACTGAAGTACCTGTCTGTTATTTCATTAAAAATGGAGTTCTTATGAGAAAATGGAGATCTCCCGAGGTACCTGCAAGTGACGAGTGGTCAGTAAAATATCAGATTGTGGTTTCGAAACCTTACAGATAGGAAATACTTTGTTTGGCCGATGAAACTCCTATGGCTGGTCATTTAGGGATAAATAGTTCCAAAATCTTACAGATATATATGAATTCTGGTTAAATATTTCAGAAAATTGTTTTTTGAAATTTAAATTCCCCTAGTCTCTAAATCCCATGTACTGTTTTCCATTTTGTTTGAAATCTTTAGTGGAAACAACCGGCTTTCATTCACAATGTCATCAAAATTGGAAACTTTTCTTTCTAATCCAACCCAGGTGCTGTTGGATAGTCTGAAAAAAAAAAGATGAGCTGCTTGAACTTGCCAGAAAGTTCGATCTTTCTGAAGCAAAATCTTCCTTAACGAAACAAGAAATTAAAAATATTTTGATCCAATGTTAGGTGGGGAAAAATATTTTTGATAAAAGTGTTTTGGCATCAGTCAGTAAGTCTATGACAGACACTGATATTATGGTAATGGAACTAAAAATGAAATATAAAATCGAATTAGAGTTAAGGAAGCTCGAGTTTCAGAAAGAAGAAAAAGAGAAACAAATGCAGTTGCAATTTGAAGAAAAGGAACTGCAATTGCAATTTGAAGAAAAAGAGAGAGACAGGAGAGGGAAAAAGATAAACAATTACAATTAGAAGAGATGGAGAGAGAGACAGGAGAGGGTGAAAGATATACAATTACAATTTGATAAAGAGGGGAGAGAGAGATACATATGCAATTACAAAGAGAGAAGGATGAAAGGGAATTTCAAATTAGAATGAAAGAATTTGAGCTGGCAAGTGAAAGCAAATTTCCACTTCACATACAAATTCAGGTTTTGACATTACAAGCAAAATTAGGTTAGTTCTCACTTTTAGCGAAAGGGAAGTAGACAAATATTTTATTTATTTTCAAAAAGTTGCTGAAAATTTGAAATGGCCAAGGGAGCATTGGACTCAATTATTGCAATGTGTACTTTTCGGTAACGCCCGAAATATCTATGCATCCCTCTCAGTACAACAGAGTTCTGATTATGAGTTGGTTAAGGGGTGCATTTTAAAGGATTATGCGTTAGTCCCTGAGTCTTATCTGCAAATATTCAGAAACTATAAAAAGAAGCTGGACAGACTTATGTTGAATTTGCTAGAGAAAAAGAACAGTTATTTGAGGGATGGTGCTTAGCCCAGAAAGTTGAACATGATTATGAAAATATCAAACAACTTGTGTTACTTGAAGAGTTTAAGAACTGTGTCCCTAGTGACATTAAGAATCATCTTGAAGAGCACGAGATTGAAACCTTGGAAAATGCTGCTCTTGCTGCTGATAAGTACTCCTTAACTCATAAAGTTCCTGTTGTAGGAAAATCATTCACTCAGCAGTCTACTGGTAGAAAGGTATTCCAGCCTAATACAACTCCTCCTAAAAATCAATCTGGTACAACTTCTAAAAATCAATATCCTGATAAACTTGATTCAAAATTCATGTCTATTCCTACGTGTACCTATTGCAAGAGAAAAGGGCACGTCATTTCTGATTGCTTTAAATTGATATATAGTCATCAGAATCAAGATAGACCTATCCCAAATGCTCTTATTTCTAAGAGGTCAAGGTCACGGTCATGTATTGAAAGCAATACATTTGTTGCGTCTCATAAACCCCAGTCCGATTTTATTATGGAGAATTATGAACCATTCATGTCGAAGGGTTCTATATCACTCTTGGGTGATTCGGCCAATCCTATCCCTATTAAAATGTTAAGGGATACAGGAGCTTCTCAGAGTCTTTTATTATCAGGTACTTTGCCTTTTTCTGAGAAGTCCTGTTCTAATGAGAGTGTTCTCTCAGAGTAATTATCACAGAGTAACTGAGTATGGTTGATAGGTATCATAAAATGTCTGAGGACCATACGGGTCTCTTGATTGTACATATGCTAACCCTAGTAAGGACACTGGTCTCTTGATTGTACATATGCTAGCACTAGCAAGGACACTGGTCTCTTGATTGTACATATGCTAGCCCTAGCAAGGACATTGGTCTCTTGATTGTACATATGCTAGCCCTAGTAAGGACACTGGTCTCTTGATTGTACATATGCTAGCCCTAGTAAGGACACTGGTCTCTTGATTGTACATATGCTAGCCCTAGTAAGGACACTGGTCTCTTGATTGTACATATGCTAGCCCTAGTAAGGACACTGGTCTCTTGATTGTACATATGCTAGCCCTAGTAAGGACACTGGTCTCTTGATTGTACATATGCTAGCCCTAGTAAGGACACTGGTCTCTTGATTGTACATATGCTAGCCCTAGTAAGGACACTGGTCTCTTGATTGTACATATGCTAGCCCTAGTAAGGACACTGGTCAGTCATATTGAGCATGAGCCAAATTGTAACCATTCTTTGTACACTAGAGTACATTGTAACTGATCTTGGTCAATACACTATAGCACAATATTTACTGATTCTTTCTCACAATGTTTACTGATTCTTTCATTTTCTCAACATTACAACACATTGTAACTGCACAAGAGCACATTTTAACTGATTCTTTCACACTACACTAAAGCAACTTGTAACTGATTCATTGTCTCTACAACAGAGCACATTGTAACTGATTCTTTGTTTTAATTTTCTTTTGTTTCGGTATTGTAGAATTCACCTAATACTGGGATGAAAGAGGTTTTATGTATTCAGCTCAGTGGTCCATGAAGTCAGGATATGATGGATAGGGTTGAATCACATTTACAATAGAGTTTCTGGCCTTCTTAGCACTATAGTATAAAGTTGCAGTTTCATTCCTTTGTTCCACCATTAGATCAACCGTCCACAATTACATCAACCGTCCACAATTACATCAACCATCCACAATTACATCAAAGGCCCACAATTATTTCAACCGTCCACAATTACATCAACCGTCCACAATTACCTCAACCGTCCACAATTACATCAACCGTCCACAACTGCATCAGCCGTCGACAATTACATCAACCGTCCACAATTACATCAGCCGTCCACATTTACATCAACCGTCCACAATTACATCAACCGTCCACAATTACATCAACCGTCCACAAATACATCAGCCGTCCACAATTACATCAAAGACCCACAATTACATCAACCGTCCACAATTATATCTAAGGCCCGCAATTATATCAACCGTCCACAATTACATCAAAGGCCCACAATTATATCAGTCGTCCACAATTACATCAAATGCCCACAATTACATCAAAAGTCCAAAATTACGCCAAAGGCCCACAATTACATCAACAGTCCACAATTACATCAACCACCCACAATTGCATTAAAGGCCCACAACTACATCAACCGTCCACAATTACATCAAAGGCCCACAAATACATCAAAGTCTACAATTACATCAAAGGCCCACAAATACATCAAAAGTCCACAATTACTTCAAAGGCCCAAAATTACATCAAATGTCCACAATTATATCAATAGTCCTCAATTGCATCGAAGTCCACAATTACCTCAACCGTCCACAATTACATCAAAAGCATACAATTACATAAAAACTCCAAAACTACAACATCAGTCCACAGTTATATCAAAAGTCCTCCTGCTTAATCGTTTTATAGTGGCAGTTTTCTAGGATATTCATTTTGATTCTGTGACTTAACCTGTGCTGTCAGGTACATTCCTTAGCATGTGTCCTAATGCCCACAGATCCTTCTGTGACTCGATTCTTGTTGAGGGGTGCATTTATCATAATGCCAACAGGTGCTCTTTCTGTGCCTTTGTACCAATTATAACAACTTTCAAAGAATGTGACTGAACATGCCAGTAATATAAAAACACATTCAGACTAAATTTATACAAATGCTCAATACACTACCATGAATATCCAGTCAGAAGAAACCAAGGGATGCAGTGGGTAGTTGGTATACCATGGAAGCTTACCTAGGGTTAATTCAATCATCTCCTGTACAATTGAGATGTTACTTTCCATTGGTTAAATTATTATTACATGCAAACTGAATGTCTTATCATAATATCACAACAAAAACAGCAGACGTTCTGGTTTGATTATTAATATTCCAAAAAGATTAATATAAAATCACATAAAAAAATTTTAATGTAAATTTCGAGTACATACTATACATTATTTAAATTTTATTTTGTTTTACAATTTAATTCGTGACCCATTCTGTCATGTTATAACGCATAGTGCATGGGAGATTACTCCTAGAAGTACTTAGTGTTGTAGGGGTGCTGACAAGATAACTGGCTATTTTCATTAAACACCCAGATTAATTTAGTTCTGATTCGGGAAGCCACCATGCAAGTCTTAGTTCTAATCTAGTTTTGATCCAGCTTTAATATAGGTTTAAATCATGAAGGTCATGGATGACTTTGATAATGATTGACATTCATGCAGCCTATGTACTATTATTTCTGACTGGCTGCAATTGTTAGCACTCAAGATGAGTTTGATAATGATTGAAATTCATGCAGAGTATGTAATATTGCTTCTGATTGGCTGCAATTGTTAGCACTAAAGATGAGTTTGATAATGATTGAAATTCATGCAGATTATGTAATATTGCTTCTGATTGGCTGCAATTGTTAGCACTCAAGATGAGTTTGATAATGATTGAAATTCATGCAGATTATGTAATATTGCTTCTGATTGGCTGAGATTGGCACCACTCTTGAGAGCTTACTTCTTTTCTGATGTAAAAAAATGAAATATAAGGGCAAGATATTTTATGAACTCATTGCCACCATGTAGGCTGTACTTTGAATCCAGTTTTGAGTAACTTAGCAAATAACATGAAGGTCTTTGTTATTAGTGAGATGATAATGCATCCGACTGGCTGGGTTTGTCAAAACTGTAGTCACTATTTCTGATTTTTATGAGATGTAATTAATAGGCTTATATTATCAGGATATCCCTTGAAACAAGTGGAATAACCCATTTGACTGTATCGAGTCATAGACTTGAGTACAGAGTTCTTCCCCTTTAACAGTTATGCAAACTTCGTTGAAAAAATAAATTTAGAAGTTAAGATGCATTAATTGCAATAGAACAGTTTATATAAATTAGCAAAGTAATCTAACTTGAGACTGAAATTAAAGTTTGTAATTTACAATAGAGGAAAAATTATACAAGTTAAATGTTTTAACAGAAATTATAGAGAATTAATGCTAATTAATACTGTGTAATTAGGGGTACATGTATCATAATGCCACCTGGTGCTCTTTCTGTGCCTTTGTACCAATTATAACAACTTTCAAAGAATGTGACTGAACATTCCAGTAATATGAAAGCACATTCAGACTAAATTTACACAAGTGCTCAATACACTACCATGAATATCCAGTCAGAAGAAAACAAGGGATGCAGTGGGTAGTTGGTATACCATGGAAGCTTACCTAGGGTTAATTCAATCATCTCCTGTACAATTGATGTGTATCTTTCCCTTGGTTACGTTATTATTACATGCAAACTGAATGTCTTATCATAATATCACAACAAAAACAGCAGACGTTCTGGTTTGATTATTAATATTCCAAAAAGATTAATATAAAATCACATAAAAAAATTTAATGTAAGTTTTGAACATTTACTATAAATTATTTAAATTTTATTTTGTTTTACAATTTAATTCGTGACCCATTCTGCAATGTTGTAATGCATAGTGCAAGGGAGATTACTCCTAGAAGTATTTAGTGTTGTAGGGGTGCTGACAAGATAACTGGCTATTTTCGTTAAACAGCCAGATTAATTTAGTTCTGATTCTGGAAGCCACCATTGAAGTCATAGTTCTGATCTAGCTTTGATCCAACGTTATTGTAGGTTTAAATCATGAAGATCATGGATGACTTTCATAATGTTTGAAATTCATGCAGATTATGTAACATTGCTTCTGACTGGCTGAGACTGGCACCACTCTGGAGAGCTTACTTCTTTTCTGATTTAACAAAATGAAATATAAGGACAAGATATTTTATGAACTCATTGCCACCATGTAGGCTGTACATTGAATCCAGTTTTGAGTAACTTAGCAAATAACATGAAGGTCTTTGTTATTAGTGAGATGATAATGCATCCGACTGGCTGGGTTTGTCAAAAATTTAGTCACTATTTCTGATTTTTATGAGATGTAATTAATAGGCGTATATTATCAGGATATCCCTTGAAACAAGTGGAATAACCCATTTGACTGTATCGAGTCATAGACTTGGGTACAGAGTTCTTCCCCTTTAACAGTTATGCAAACTTCGTTGAAAAAATAAATTTAGAAGTTAAGATACATAAATTGCAATAGAACAGTTTATATAAATTAGCAAAGTAATCTAATTTGAGACTGAAATTTAAAGTTTGTAATTTACAATAGAGGAAAAGTTATACAATTTACATGTTTTAACAGAAATTATAATGAATTAATACTAAAAACTTTACCACATTTTGAAATTAATTAATACTTGATGGAATTGTCACATGTTTGGTTACGAAGAGTTTTACAATTGTTGGCATTGCCACATTCAAATAGGTTCTCCAAGACCGAGAAGTAAGGTTAAGACAAATAATGTCCAACCGAATTTCTCGTGTCAAACCGAATCTAAACAAACAGGTAACAACTATAATGATTTGACCATGTAGCCGGTCCAAACATAATTACAAAATAGCATACACACAAAATGGCATACACATATAGCACACAATGGACAATATTTGATCACTGGCAATGATCACTCGAAGTAAAAAAAAACTCCTACAAACCAGCCCGGGTTGAGGAGTATCTCACATTAGAATAGGAATGGTGTATAAACCCTAAACCCAAATTTATAAAAACGAAATTTTAAAAATTAAACATAACCAGCACATGCACATGGATACAAAACAACTACCCATTAACTTTCGACACTAGGGGGGTTCCTCAAATGATGTTAATCTGAGAGGGACCACACCAATAACGCCACATTCAAGCATCTGACGTGTATATTGTTTTATGGTATCACATTTATTCTGAATTGCTTTAAGGCTTTTCATGTACTCGTTGGCTTTACTCAAATGGTATTTTAGAACGTATATTTGTTATTTATAGCTTAAAATCAAAATCAATATGCTTCCCTCCTGAAATAGTTCCAGATTTAATTACTAGGAGTACAAAACATCCAAGATTTTAAGAAACATCCTGAGGAATTATGTAGTTGATTCAGGCTGATGTCTGTAAGGAACATTCTGAGGAATTATGTAGTTGATGCAGGCTGGTGTCTTTAAGAAAGATTCAGAGGAATTATGTAGCTGATCCGGGCTAATGTCGATAAGAATCTTGAAGAGGAATTATGTAGTTGATCCAGGCTGATGTCTGAATAAGGAATTATGTAGTTGATCCGGGTTGATGTCTATAAGAGGAGTTATGTAGCTGATCCGGGCTAATGTCGATAAGAATCCTGAAGAAGAATTATGTAGTTGATCCAGGCTGATGTCTGAAAGAGGAATTATGTAGTTGACCCGGGCTGATGTCTATAAGAGGAATTATGTAGCTGATCCAGGTTGATGTCTATAAGAGGAATTATGTAGTTGATCCAGGCTGATGTCTATAAGAGGAATTATGAAGGTGATCCAGGCTGATGTCTAAAAGAGGAATTATGTAGCTGATCCAGGCTGATGTCTATAAGAGGAATTATGTAGGTGATCCAGGCTGATGTCTATAAGAGGAATCATGTAGCTGATCCAGGCTTATATCTATAAGAGGAATTATGTAGCTGATCCAGTCTTATGTCTATAAGAGGAATTAAGTAGGTGATCCAGGCTGATGTCTATAAGAGGAATTATGTAGCTGATCCAGTTTTATGTCTATAAGAGGAATTATGTAGCTGATCCAGTTTTATGTCTATAAGAGGAATTATGTAGCTGATCCAGGCTGATGTCTATAAGAGGAATTATGTAGTTGATCCAGGATTATGTCTATAAGAGGAATTATGTAGCTGATCCAGGCTTATGTCTATAAGAGGAATTATGTAGCTGATCCAGGCTGATGTCTATAAGAGGAATTATGTAGCTGATCCAGGCTGATGTCTATAAGAGGAATTATGTAGTTGATCCAGGCTTATGTCTATAAGATGAATTATGTAGCTCATCCAGGCTGATGTCTATAAGAGGAATTATGTAGCTGATCCAGGCTGATATCTATAAGAGGAATTATGTAGGTGATCCAGGCTTATGTCTATAAGAGGAATTAAGTAGATGATCCAGGCTGATGTCTATAAGAGGAATTATGTAGTTGATCCAGGCTTATGTCTATAAGAGGAATTATATAGGTGGTCCAGGCTTATGTCTATAAGAGGAATTAAGTAGATGATCCAGGCTGATGTCTATAAGAGGAATTATGTAGTTGATCCAGGCTTATATCTATAAGAGGAATTATGTAGGTGGTCCAGGCTTATGTCTATAAGAGGAATTATGTAGCTGATCCAGGCTGATTGGATTGTGGGGATCAAAACATAACCATTATATATAACATCTGTGAAAGAATATACCTGACACCAATATTAATAAACAATGTAGGAACTATGTGCTTCAAACTTTTTTTTCTCCTCTACAGTTTCAATACCTGAGTGAATCTGCATTCACAAGGTGACATGTCAACTACCTTAGGAAGCAATATCAACCCAGCTTGTGCCTTTTGATCTATTTAGTATTCATTTTTGTTATTTTGATGTTGTGCTGTTATTTGCCCAAATATTGATTAACAAGAGTCCCATATTTGTCATATTTTCTTATATTCTTTAAGGTAAATTTTAAAATAAAAATATAAATAGCATATATTAAAAGACATTAGTGTAACGTTGCGACTCTTGGTCTTAAAATAATGGAGCAGAAATGAAGTGAGCAACAAATATTTTAAAATTCAGCAAACAATTTACTCTCCTATATTACAAAATGAAAAATCAATAGATATTACTGTGAATTAAATCCAAAATATCCTTAATGTCCTATCACAATGTCCAAGTGTATTGAATGTTCTGAATGAATTCCAACAGTATCGAATGTCCCGATGTACCACAGTTCAAATAGTGTTCAGTGTCTTGATATACCAGTGATGTAATCCAAAAATGTTTTTGAATGACTTCTAAAAATTCCAAAGTAATGTGTTGATGCGAAATTCAATAATTCCAATGAATAATTTGAATAAATTCCTCTGAAACTATTTCTGACTTTAACAAAACAACTGTAAGATTAATAGAATACTAGAGACTGATCTTAGGCAATAATGCTAAATATTTACTTCTTGTACCCATACTTACAATACAATAATAGGACTGTATACTTCTATTTTGTAAATCGTATGTGACAGTAAAAGATTTACCGTTCTTGGTTTGATGTTTTATGTTACAGTAAACACTGAACCATGAAATATAAGTCACATTAACCCAATTTTCACTGATGGCTTTTGTGATCCTCAAGATATAATAAAGCATAATTATGTGATTCCATGCTTTCAGAAGTTAACAACAAATCTTTCCAATATACTGAGATACTTTTCATTGAAATGTGCAGTACACCACTTGGCATATCTGAGCACTATCCTATGGCACTCTTTGAGCTAAAGAATCTGAAAAAATAAACCAAGGATCCAAAACATTCCTGTTAATATATCATTTTGATGTTTAGTGCAACCTAGGATTCAATGAATTCATGTTAACAAAGACCTGTATTGTTTAGTATAACACACAGCTTCTTGTTAATATTGCCTTTTTTTAAAGCTGTCAATAGGTACTTGGGTACTCACACGTTCACTTTTAACCGGGTAACAAAATGTGCCATAGGATACATGTTTATTATAAACAAGTTTTATGACAATGCTTGTTAAGGCATCCCTTTGGTTTCAAGTTAACAACTGTTTGACTGAGTCTTGAATACGTCTACTTTTTCAGTGCCAAGCAGAGGTCTTCCCATGGCTTGCTTTACAATATGACAACCTTTTGATTGCACCGCAAGTGTGTTTCAGTGGCAAGTAATAGAGGGTGGTTATCTGATGCTACCGCACGTGACGTGTTCATTACAAACTTGAATAGATTTCACAAACTGTATGATGAAAGTGTTACTTACAAAGCTCAAGCTCAGTCTCTAAACAAGCATCCACATATGACACTGTGGCCAAGGAAAAGTAGTCGGACGATATTTACGACGACTAGACCATGACCATTTACTAGACTATGAAGGAAGATTTCAGGACTTTATCAGACAATGAGGATGAATTCTTGGACTTTGTAGCAGGTGACAGCAGGTAATGATATATATTGGATACTTAGTCCTACAATGTAAGACATGCACACTGATATTTATGTTGTTTGGGTCGAGGTCTTACAATTTAATAATGGAGCTGTGTAGGGTGTTCAGATGTCAACTAACATCAGAAAGAGAAGTGAAATTTTCAGGAATATCTCACACACTTGGCAGGCCTTAGTTTAATGAGAAGGATGACTTGTTCACAAATGCTAAAATAATTCCGGCATAATTAAATAATTCTGAAAGCCGGTGTACATCCAACAGGGCCATAAGATAAGGAAATTTTGAAGACAAAGGTTCCTTACATATCAGAGTGGATAATTCTCTGCAACTAAATATAATTGATTTTCTGCCTGCATTATATTACACATGAACTGCTAAGAGCATATCAACCCTTTCTCACCGTTTCTTGAAACCAGAATTTCAGCACATCACGGGACATAATTACGTGGCTGGTGTCATGAAAATGGCAAGGACCATCATTCCCTTTGAGATATGCAACAGGGATCAAACAGTCCACACTATATCCATCAATTCTGGGGCATTGTATGAAAAAGTCAAATCGCAGACTCTGTCCCATATGTCCAATAATACTGGACATAGTCATGGTGATGAAAGTTTGAACATCGATACACAGTCTGGAAGAAGGATTCTTCTCAGTGGCTCCGATTCCTGTCACTTGTGCAAATATGACACAGTCTCTGAAGAACATGGTCAGTCTGTTATGAACATCAAGGTTAAACGCACAACATCCAAAAAATATCAACTTTTCAGACATTTTCTTAACAATGGGCCAGTGAGCTACAAATGTGACAAAAAGGCGATGGAATATAGGTGCTGGCAGGAACGTTTCTTGGAATACATAACAAAGGACTGAGGAACTGTCCCTCTCTAGATGTTGTGCAAGGCTGACAACCTCTGTGGATGTTTTTTCACTAGCATGCATGGGAAAATTAAATAACTTTCTACCTGAAAAAATAAATTAGACGAATTTTAGTAAGTATTTCCACATTCAATTACGTAAGAGAATATGCAAATTTAAATAACTTTATAAATGCACTTATGGACCCCGGTCCAGTGGCAATAACTTCTAAGTGAACTTCACCTGAGGAGGCAACAAGAAAACTGCAAATTGCAGTATAATCCAATCACAAAACATGCATATAGTATGAATTGTATTAATATATTCACCAATCTAAATGTGAACTCAATTGACTCTACAAAGATTAACGTCTGACAAAGTGACAAGAGGCTGACCCATCAAAATACCAACTTATTTTACTCTACAAGCAATAAGAGGCAAAAAGAACAGAAGACAAGTACATCTTATATGACTTTGTAAGCAATATTAAATGACAAAGTAAGCATAAGATAAATTCATCTTTTGCGACTCTACAAGCAATAACAAATGACAAAAACGAACCTAGTGTACTTGTACAATCGCAACTGAAATGTGCATCTAAAAACAATGTATTTATATATTTATCCTATCGTAAACACAACTGATCTGATAGATCAATTAATTTAGTATAATGTTGAAAATAATTTTCCCTCATTAACACGCTGTTATATAATCTGATGATAATAACAAGTACAGGACTCCCTGACTGTAATGCTGTCGTAGGAGTTATAGAGAATACTCCTTTATACTGAAACTGTGTTTTAAAAAATAAATAATATAGTGCTCCATCATTATAACATTGTACTAAAGAAGCACACCCAGTATCAGCTTATAGTGGAAGTGTGTATAATGAAGTATGATAGAACATTCCCTTCTTATTATAAAGTTGTACACATGAGACAGGGACAATGCCATGTTATAGTGAAACTGCCTTATACGTACATAATGCAGTACTCCCTTATTATAAGACTGTTCACATAAGTCGTAGAGAATGTATGTGTTACCTTGTATCGAAATGACATAATGAAGGAAATTATACAGTACTCCTTCAATGTAACGCTGTCCACAGAGGTTACAGACAATACCACCTTAAAGAGAATCTGCCTTATAATGACTTATATGATACAGTACACCTTCACTGTAACAATGTCTACAGACGCCATAGAGAACATCACTTTATAGTAAGACTACCATAAAATATAGTAGAACATAGAGTACTACCTCATTATAACACCATCCATAAGAGCCAAATTATATCAGGTTATAGTGAGAATATCACTTTATAGTAAGACTACCATAAAATAAAGTAGAACGTAGAGTACTACTTCATTATAAAACCATCCATAAGAGCCAAATTATATCAGGTTATAGTGAGACTGCCTTATAATAAAGTAATATGGACACAGTTAAAATGAGGGAAAACTCACTCATTATAATAGTAATATTACCTCCCAATGAAGTACATGATACAACACTCAATCATTATACTGCTGTCTGTGGCAGATGTACCGTATAATGACTTATACACATCATGCAGTATTCCCTGATCCATTGCAGATGTACCGTATACTGCCTTATACACATCATACAGTAGTCCCCAATCCATGGGATCCATACAGTATACTGCCTTACATGCATCATACAGTATTCCCTGACCCATGACAGATATACAGTATACTTTCTTATACCCATCATACAGTTTTCCCTGATGCATGGGATTCATACAGTATAATACAATACTAATAATAATATTTATTCTTGCAACAAGGCCACAGACCCAAATTACATACGCGTATGTGAAACATGTACAAACTCAAACGACATTCAAAAACTAGCAGACACTGACCATTTAAGTTGTAATGATTTTGCTAGATAACGAGCAAAATTATGTAGGACATTAATAATATTACCAATTATCTGCATAAATGTATATAAAGTAATGTAATTTGAATGACAGTAAATAACTGAATGTATGCAAGGGATAATTAACAACAAAGTGAAAGTCATCTGCACAAAAAGGGCACGATCCTTCAATGTGGGGGTTGCTTTTATGTCTACCTTCATTTACCATTATAGCGAAGTTTTCAGTGAGGATGCTAGAGTATACTGCCTTACAGTGAAATTGCCTTATAATAAAGTAGATGATACATTACTCCCTTATTACAATGATGTAAAAGGAAACAATAATATACTGACTTACAGTGACAGTGTAGACATGCAAGACAGTTTTATAGACATGAGGTATATAGTCATTAATGACTTGTGTAGACAGGAGATATATATTCACTCTTGACTATAGTGTACACATGAGACATATAGTCACTCGTGACTATTTGTTGTAGACAGGTGTATAATCACTCGTGATTTTTGTGGAAACATGAGGTGCATAGTCACTCGTGACTGTTTTGTAGAGAAGTGTATAGGCACTCATGACTTTTGTGCAGACAGAAGGGGTATAATTACTTTGAACGGTTTTGTTAACAGAATCGGTATAATCATATTGGTCGGGATTTTTTGTGGCAGAGGTGGTATAGATAGTCATTCAGTTTCACAGGGTGTCTAAGGGTATAGTCACTCGGGTAAGTTTTATTGGCAGAGGAAGTATAATCATTCAAGACAACTATGATGGAGGAGGGGTATAGCCATTCAAGACAGTTTTGTTGGCAGAGGGAATATTATCTGTCCAGACAGCTTTGGTGGTAGGGGGGTGTATAGCTAGTGTCCGGACAATTCGGAGTGGATAATGAGGAGTGGAACATTCGAAGAGAGACAATACGCATGAATTTTACTTTTATAAAGAAATGTCTACGGATTCAGTTACACGGCAACATATAACTGTGTGTGTTCACTGCTACAAGTGTGACTACAGTTTTAAAACATTTTTCCTAATCAAGATTCAATCACGCAATAATAGTAACTGCCATGCGATAGCAACATGACCCACATAATTAGACGATGTATTAACATCTATTCAATGAGACAATCATTTTGATATTCAGTCGCATTATTTCAGCAGACACGTGGAAAAAATAGATGTGAAATTCATCACAGTCAAAATCAGACTGCTGAAGACCGAGATAAGTACATGCCTTCTCAACAATTACTAAATAAAAACCATTCTTGTATGGATTTATGATAGGCATTGTCACATGTTAAAGCTTTATCTTATTAATATATCGTGCGTCACTGGGTATTATTAATACTTAACAAGTGCTCAATCACACAATATACTGTTATATATCTGCAACAGTCACCTGCCTTCGAGTTGCAAGTAGCTGAAATGCATATAAGCTCTTAAATGGTTATATATTATTTGTTACGCCGGTTTCTCATAGAGACAGAATATAAGATTTCCAGTATTTAAATCTGTATCTTAAAGACACAATATTGGACATGATGTCGTTTGAATTTCTTGAATCAGAAAGGAGAAAAAGAATTCTACCTAATGAAGGCTCTCTTTACCGTTTATTAAATAACAGTGGAAGGAAATATGGTCATGTAGTAATTGGTAATGACAAGGCTGTTGCCACTCTGGCTATGGAGAAATGATCAAAGTGCCTTCTTATGACTGCATGCGGCATCTTCAGGAGAAAACTGGCAAGCGCGTGTTGGCACTTCAATCAAATGACGGACTGAAGAATCAAAAGAACATTCTCTGGTTATAGTTCAATCTGTATTTGGAAATTTGTCTCAGGTCACACAGGCAACTTTACAAAAAAAAAATGGAAACTATTAAACACAACATTAGGAGATACCATCAATTTCTGTCAATTGAGAATAATAAAGTTCCTCCAGAACTTTAAAATACGATGACTGGTTCAAGTTTCCTGCGTCACGAGGGAAATGTCCTTCTATTCGCTGCTGATAGGGCTCTTAAGTTCTTAGCTGGAAGTCAAATTTGGTTTTCTTACATGGCTATAGCCACAACATTAACTTATTTGCATAAATATCGGACTTATCAGTTTTACAATAAGCAGTTTTTCACGATGATGAAAAGTTTGAATCTGCTGTAATGATTGAGCTGGTATGCATTTTTCAAAGCATTTTGTTAACAAAATGCAAGGTTTCGTTAATCTATGAATTAGTATATTATGATTGATCATTTTAATATTGTTTGCATTGAGTCATTTGCTCTGGAGTAACTTAATTCAAAATGTGTAGGTTCTTCGTACAATATTTTGTATTTCACTTGCTTTACCAATAGACGTTTCTAAAAAACAATCTTCATTAAAGCATGTTTTTGTATGTGAGTCTTGTTAATTCACCTTGCATTTATATTTGACTTTTCCATCTCCAAATTCTTTTTCTCGCTATCTCCGAATTGTCCATTGTCCGCAATGTTCATCTCCGAATTGCCCCAGAACCTATATTCATTCCATGCATTCTGTTGGCAGACGCTGGATATTCGTTCAAGACAGTTTTAAAGACAAAAGGGGTATTGTCGCTCCAGTCAGCTTTCTAGACAGAATGGGTATTGTCATTCCGGTCACTTTTCTAGACGGAATGGGTCTAGTCAATCCGGTCAGTTTTCTAGACAGAATGGGTATATTCACTCCAGTCAGCTTTCTAGATGGAATGGGTATAGTCACTCTGGTTAGTTTCCAGAAGGGGTAAAGTCACTGAGAACAGTTTTATATACAGAAGGGTATAGTCACTCCGATCAGTTTGTAGAAGGGGTATAGTCACCGAGGATAATTTTGTAGACATAATGGTTATAGTCACTCAGGACTGTAGTCTATGGACAAGCCATCCAGGATAATTGCGGTGGCAGTCTGTGTTGGTATAGTTTTACAGGACGGTTTTGTTGGCAGAAGGGATATAGTGACTTACTACCATTGTTTTGTTTGATGGAAGGCATATAGTTGCTTAGATAAGTTTTGTTGACAGAAAGGGAATAGCCACTTGGGACTGTTTTGTTGGAAGAAAGGGCATACTCACCTGGGACTGTTCTGTTGACAAAAAGAGCATAGCCACTTGGGACTGTTCTGTGGACAGAAAGGGAATAGTCCCTTGAGCCTGTTCTGTTGACAGAATGAGCATAGCCACTTGGGACTATTCTGTTGACAGAAAGAACAATACCAATTGGGACTGTTCTGTTGTCAGAAAGGGCATAGTCACTTGGGACCATTTTGTTGGCAGAAGGGATATAGTTACTTTCAACTGTTATGTTGGTAGATAGAAGGCATAGCATTACTCAGACAGGTTTATTTGACACAAAGGGCATAGTCAATCGGGACTGCTTTGTTGACAGAAAGGGCATAGTCACTTGGAACCATTTTGTTGGCAGAAGATGTAGTCACATAGGACAATTTTATAGACAGAAAAGGTGTAGTCATCTAGAACAGTTAGTCAGTCTGGACTGTTTTCTTGGATGAAGGGTGAAGTTGCTCAGGATTGTTTTGAAGGCGGAAGGTGTATAATGACTCCCGTCATATTTTTGGCAGAATGGATACAGTAACCCAGGAGTTTTCTTGGACATAAAAGTGGTAATCACTCAGTAGTTATGTTGGCAAAAGGGTACAGTCACCCAGAACAGTTTGTCTGCCAGTTTAAGGTGTAGCAACCTCGGTCAATTTTGTTGTCAGTTTAATACGTTGTCAAGAAGGACACTTTTGTTGGAAGTCTAAGGGGAAATAACTCCAGACAGTTTTGCTGGCAGCTTAACGAATGTTAGCTCAAGATGTTTTAATTGTAATAATGTAGAAAGAAGAACAAAATTCCATTAAAACTCTCATAGACAAATAAGTAACCACTCGGACTTTCGAGGCAACTCACCTTGATTTTAGACCCATCCTCACTGTAATATGTTGGTTTGGCAATGATGTTTAACTGTTCCATGAGCAGTAAAATGTGTTCCTTGTTGTCATGGAAATTTGGATTATTTCTTCTTTGACCATCTGGAAATGATAATACCTATTATATTAGTAACTGAGTTTTCACGTAGATGCCATTTGTAAAACCAATATAAAACAGATAAGCTTTCAAACATTTTAAAAAATCCTAGGTACTTATGTAAATATAATTCATAAAGAAGGAATGCCTATAATACATACCATGTTGTGTGCCGTCAACTGTTCAGTGCCTTGGTAGACAAATTACTACCATCAGAGAACACTATTGGTTACCAACATTTGCATAAATAGAAAATAGTTTGTATTAACTATGGTATGCCACTGTAACCTACTGCATCAAACTATGGGGGAAGGCTGTTGATGGCATGCCACTGTAACCTCCTGTACCCAGCCATAGGGGAAGGCTGTTGATGACATGGCACTGTGCACTACTGTATCAAGAGAAGAGAAATTTTAGTAATGAATGTCATCGTAACATACTGCACCAATCTATACGAGTATTTATAGCATGTCCCTGTAAATTATTGTACCCAAAGTAGTGGAACGTCAATGATTGTGTGCAAATGTAAACTAGTGTACCTTATTTCTGGAAGGCGTCCCAGCATTTTCCAATCTCATCTCCCACCTTGAAGCACAATCCTCATAGGTAGGTCCCTACTGCAAAGAAATCTGAGTTGGAGATTTAGAATTGTCATGTTATGCCCCCAAATATAGTTTGATTTTCATTTGGTGCTTTACAGCACAGCAACACAATTAGGTTTCTTGGTGCCAAGAATTTGAAGTAACATGCCTTATCAAAGAAGCATCATACTGCCTGACCTGAGCTATTCATGCACAAAAGCTAATAATCTTAATAAGAGACAGTAACAAAGTAAAAATAAAACTAACAATCTTATTCCAACGTGAATTATTTGGAAGCTGAGCTGATTCGTCACGAAACAGCCCACGCCATATATACTTAAAATGAAAGCTATCATTCCCACAAACCATACTAATTGTTTTCATCTTCCAACAGGCAAAAGCTACTATATTAAAACTAAGCAAAGTAAATTTCCACAATGATTCAGTTACAAAGTCTGTGCTTGATACGTTATCTTAAAATTATCAGATAAATTGTTTCACATGTCTCGCCAAATTTAGTGTATACCAGCAATAACAACATTGAGAGTTTGGAATAGATATTATGTCGTGCATTATTTGAACGTTACTTGAGTAGACTTCGTGACAAGGTGGTAAACATGAACTATAAGCAAGTTGAACAAATATAATACATTAAATGCAAAGATACATCCAACATTAACAGCGGGTCATACACGCACATGGATGCATACAAAATGAACACTGGGTCATATAAACACACGGATACATAAAGGATGTACACTGGGGAATGGGAAACATAGGGGAATGTAAACACACTGATACATCAAGAATGAACACTGGGTCATATAAACACACGGATTCATAAAGCATGAACACTTGCTCATATAAACAAACGGATACAGTCCATAATGAACATTGGGTCATATAAACACACTGATACATCAAGAATGAACAGTGAGTCATATAAACACAGGGATACATTCGCAAAAAAAAAAAAAAAACCCAC
>JAECUM010037661.1:0-32671 GCA_016617855.1 Megalonaias nervosa
TACTTTTTGTCTTTCTTTCTTTCTTTTTTTCTTCTTCTTCTAATAATAATTATTATTATTATTATTATTATTTTTTTTTTTTTTTGCTCCATCAGTATATTGGACAAGTTCAGTATTGAGTGAGATCCATACATATTAATGATGTCATCTTGCATCTGATTGGATCATTTTATTTTTTTATTGCATCTGATTGGATCATTTTATTTTATTACCACTGTGGTAGTCACATTTCTGATCTGATTTTGATCAAGCTTGGAATGTGGGCTTGCTTGCATCACAAAGATCTCTGCTGAGTTAGATAATGAGCAAGATCCATGCACATTACTTAGGTGAACTTACTTCTGATTGGCTGACTTAATTGACACTCTGGAGGACATATTTCAAATCAGATTTGGTTTTTAAGTTTATATCATGAAGATTGTGGTAGAATTCGATTATGGGCATCATTCATGAATATTGATGAGGTGATCTTGCATCTTATTGGCTGAGGTTGTGTGCACTTAGAAAATGAAGCACACTTGAACACTATTCTGATGAACGATTGTGTTTTATATATGAGGTGAAGTTGGGCTTTAGAAAACTCACTATTCACAAGTCTATATTTCGGATGAGATTTTGTTTGTAATTTTTATATTATCAAAAGTTCTAATGAGCATGATTATGAACAACATCCATGCATAATGATGATGTGAGCAAGCATCTGATTGTCTGGACTTATGAACATTCTTGAGGCAATATTTCTTTTCAGATCTAATATGAGACAAATGAATATATGTCACATTTGTGACTGACAGTTTCACTGGGAGAAGGAGGGAAGAGACATAATATATATATATAGTCCCGAAAAGCATGGGCTAATTAATAGTTGGCAGTTGAGTACGATTAAGAGAAACAGAATCCGAATGTTCAATTCATTTTGTCAAATATGTTCTAGTTTGTCTTGATGTCGCATATAGATTCTGCTGCTGTTTTATTCGACATGGTAAATGCCAGAATGATTTATGCTAATTTGTTTGCAGGTTGTACAAAATATTAGATACTCCGCATTGCAGATGTTCTTCACTTCAAAACTCCATTAACCACAAGTTCTGAATTTAGTTTTGCAGAGATTTCCATGCTTCACTAATAGCTTATTGCATTCTGAATCACACGGAAGGAGTTTAGACATGTTGCCTTTAAAAGAAAGAATCAAGCTTGATCACTATTCTGATGAACAAAATAATCATGCTTTGTGTTTTATACAGGAAGTAAAATCGGAATTGAAAGAAACTTTGTTGCTGTTCACTAACTTGCCAATAATTATTAATACATATTAATACAGGTTGCTTAGCATTCTCATTCAAGGCATGTATGTGTAATAAATTTTGTTTTTTGACACACATCCCCTTGATATACCTCTAACTGCAAATGGGTTGTTCCACCATGTGAACTTGACCTATGCAAATTAGCATAATTGGCTCTCCCTCAGCATCTTCAATTAATATTACTCATCATCCTATCTAATAGCTGAAATTGTGGTTGGTGATACAAGATTATCTTGCCTTCTAATTGTCTCAATGACAATTAGTTACATAAACTGCCTGATGGATTGTTTCAAATGAGCTCTAAAATCATGTTTTTTTGGAAATTTGATGATGTCAGGAGTTCGGGAGTAAAACATTGTCTTTATTGTGACATGTCATATTATGGCAGGTATGCGCTGTGCCTCCTGAACATATAGTTTTGTTCGCAGGGGCTATTCAATAAAGCATGATTGTGTAGGAAGTTGCAGATGATAACTATCCAGGTTATCTCCACCATTGAAGCCGCTTTGATAGTCTTGTAAATATTGTTTTTGCATTGCTTCCCCAATTGATAGCCTCATCGACATGATCTGTCACTAAAACTCTGCTTGAGATATGTTTCCTAGATGAAAATGGTGATTCTAACAGAGCTGTTGTCATCCAAGTCTCAAAAATCTTGTTATTCAACTTACTGCTACTTCTGAATAAATGATCATCTGACTTTGGGTTTTACCTGTATAATACATCTGCCACTGTATCTGTCTTTTTAGAATCTTTTTTTTCTTCTACTATTTGTAACAGTTCGTCATATCTTTAAAACATTTCCTGGAAGGATTTCATGCAGTATTAAGTTTGTTTTAAATAAAAAATGATCTGACTTATGAAATGGCACTTTTGGTGGTGAACTTGAAAATCATCTAAACAATTGCATTGATGTAGTGACATTTTCAATCAAATGCTTGATGAACTGTATCTAATCCGTTCTGCAAATGATACTAATCTAATGTCATATTTTGATGGTTAAGTGAGTCTCCATCTCTAAAATATTTTCATCGTCTTTATTGCTCTTAAGGTACTGTGCTGACGTGCCACATATGAACAGCTACGTATATGCATACTTTCTAATTGTCACATCACAAAATATGTACAGTGATTGTTTATCAGCAACAATATAAATATTTAAATATGTTATTCAGTATAATTCTGGATTATTTGTGGAGCTGGCCAATGCAACTTTTCTAATTGGCCAGAACCAACTTGATATTCTATATATTGTTGTTATCATCCATGTTGAAATCAGTGTCTGGTGCCAGTTCTCCAGGTTTATTCCATGTATATGAAGACAGTTCTGACAATAATTACTCTAATTTACTTGATGCAGAGAATAATACTAGTGACAGGGGATTCATTGTACCCTTACAAGTGCAGGATGTTGGTACTGTGTAGATATTAAGCCACTACAACGATTTTGTCAAATATTGCAAATCTTTTAACATTTTGCTGGTTGAACTTGAATTGCCCTAAGAGCAATCTGGTAGTAACATTAAATCACTGGGGGCACATGTGTTTTATAGACACAAATTCCAGTTCATATTTATTAAGTTATGACTTAAACATTTACAGTGCAATGACCTATTACCCCATGATTCCTCATATTGCTGAATCACAATAATATTGTCAAAACAAAAATTCTGTGTTTTACATGTATTTGTTTCCTTAGAACTAATTATTCTGTTAGCTATGGAACCAGCCTGTATCAGGTGGAATTACTATTTATGAACATCAGTATTTCCATATAACAAATTATTATGTGAGGTGTGCAGTCAGCCTGTATGAGGCGGAATTACCAATTTAAGAGAATCATTATTTCCATACAGCTAATTATTCAGTGAGCTATGGAACCAGCCAGTATGAGGTGGAATTACCTATTTAAGAGAATGTTTCCATGCAACTAACTATTGTGTGAGCTTGACTGGTGCCCTAAGTGGTTAGAGCATCCGCTTTGGATGCAGGAGGTCATGGGTTTGAACCCCAGCCAAATCATACCAATGACTTATTATAAAAAATGGAACTAGCAGCTGCCTCGCTTGTACTCTGCATTAAGAGGTTAGTGTTAGGACTTGCCGGCATGATGTCAGGATGTGAATGGGTGGGACATGATTTCACACGTCTGCAGCATGAAGCCTCAGTGCTGGACATCACTATAAACTGCCACACTGCAGACATCATAGCGAAATGACTGAAAAATTGTTCTAGTTATATTAAAATCTAAATCACACAGACACATTATGTTAGCCTTGGAACCAAAGTTTGTGTGGTGGAATATTAAATACCCCATTTAATATAATCAGTATTTCCATACAACTAATTATTATGTGAGCTAAATTTCCAAACTATGTGTGGTGGAATATTAAATAGCCATTTTGAGATAATCAATGTTTCCATAGAGCTGATTGTCATGTGACATCCAGTGTTAGATGGTTGAATTACCCTAGTTAATAGAATCGACACTCCCATACAGCTAATTATTATGTGAACTATACACCTAGACTATACATGGTGGAATATTAAGCACCTTTTTTAAGACAATCAGTGTTTCAGTGGAACTAATTATTATGTGAGATATGGAAGCAGTTTTATGTGGAATTACCCTGTTTAAGAGAATCATCAATTCCATACAACTAATTATTATCAGCTTATGTGAGATATAGAACCAGTCTTATGTGGAATTACTCTTTTTAAGAGAATGAACAATTCCATACAATTAAATATTATGTGGGATATAGAACCACTCTCATGTGCAATTACCCTATTTAAGAGAATGAACAATTCTATACAATTAAATATTATGTAGGATATATAACCAGTCTTATGTGGAATTACTCTATTGAAGAGAATGAACAATTTCATACAATTAAACATTATGTGGGATATAGAACCAGTCTCAGGTGAAATTACCCTATTTAAGAGAATGAACAATTCAATGCAATTAAATATTATGTGGGATATAGAACCAGTCTCATGTGGAATTACCCTATTTAAGAGAATGAACAATTCCATACAATTAAATATTATGTGGGTTATAGAACCAGTCTTATGTGGAATTACTCTAGGAGAATCAACAACTCTGTACAACTAACTATTATGTGAGCTATTAAACCAACCTATATATGGTGGAATGTTAAACATTATATTTAAGATAATTGATGTTTTCATATAACTAATTGTCTTGTGAGCTATATACGTAGTCTATATATGATGGAAATCCCCTATTTAAAAGATCAACAATTCCATACAACTAATTTTTATGTGAGCTTTAGAACCTGTCTTATGTGGTGGAATATGAGAAAATAATGGTGACTGGTTGACTGGAAATAATAAGCAATATTTCAGATGTGTTCTGAAGCCTGCATATGGGTAGGTTGTATACTCTACATATAGTAGGTTTGAAACTAACACATAAAGTTTTCATGTTGTCACTGGCAGTACATGCCTGTGAATAGATATTCTGGATGTAAGCCTTCTTATGTCCATGGAATTTTGCACTTTCCTTGAGATTGAGCATGTTTTCTATTGAAAAGTATCAATTTCAAGGAAAGTATTGATGGTTTATGGGTGTTGAAATACTTGTACATATCCAGTTTCTATACTCATAATATTAATTTTCAAACTTTTTTAAAATAAGATTAGTTGAGTGGAAACTAGAAAAGAAACCCACACAATTTATTGATCAAAAATATCTTACATTTAAGCAACAGAAAATTGTCTTTTGTATCTTCAGAAGCCCCAAGAAAGAGAAGACCAGAGAGTGATGACCTGCAGCAGCTTAAAAGTTAGTTTATGCACACAAACACACAAGCATACATGCACACATACAACTGCATACAATTATGTTTTATTAAGTTGATTGGTCTCTGTTATCAATAATGTTTGAAATTATGTGATGAGTTGTCTTCCATCATCAAGGACTCCATGGGAGAATAGTTCTTATAAACTTCTTTTGTAACCCCCAGAATATTAAAACATTCTTTTTGTCTTTCTTTCTTCCTTTCTTTCTTCTGCTTCTTATTCTTCTTCTTCTTCTTCTTCTTATTATTATTATTATTATTACTATTATTTAACTTGGTCCATCAGGCCAAATGTGCTTATGGTATGACAGTGTGTCCATCCTATGTTGTCCAACCATTAGCAGTTGCTTGTTCCCATCCTGGAGGCCATGTTTTGATCTGATTTTGATCAGACTTGGATCATAGGCTGATATCATCAATAGCTCAGACAGGTTCATGATTCACAGAGCCATATTCCTGATCCGATTTCAGTCAAATTGGTTAATATTCTTAGACCATCAAGATCAGTATAGTTGGGCTTCAAAGAAACTTTGTCACTGTTCACAAGGCCATATTTCTGATGAGATTTTGTTTGTAATTTTTATATTATAAAAATTTCTAATGAGAATGATCATGAACAACATACATGCATAATGATGATGTGAGCGAGCATCTGATTGTCTGAACTGATGAACATTCTTGAGGCAGTATTTCTTTTCAGATCTAATATTAGACAAATAAACATACGTCACATTTGTGTCTGACCATTTCACTGGGAGAAGAGGGGAAGAGACAATATCTTCAGGTTTAATGGGGGCCTTAGAGGAAATAGAGCTGTGATAAACAAATTTGTCAAGTATGGGTGACCTTACAAACACATGGTATGAAAATGCATTTAAGCAAGTTGGCCTTTAACACCCTGGCATTAATTTCAAGATAATAGGTAATGTTACCTAGGTTATTATATACACCATTCCCTTGATAACTCGCACCCTGATAACTCGCAAACCTGCTTATAATGCGTGGTCATGCGTGGATCCCATTTTTTAAACCAGAAAATACCAAAAAATATTGATCCCTATTTGTTGAACTTGAAGAAAATCACAATCAAAATTAGTAACGGAAACTTTGATATGTCGCTCGTTTTATCATCGAAACGGTAGATAGGACCTGGAAATTTTAATCAACGCTATGAAATATCAACTTTTAAAAGAAGTCATAAAATTTACTATATCTTCTTTCCAGACAACATTCTTTGTATACTGTAATTAATGATATTCAAGGAAATTTTGATCAATAAAAATGTCACTTAGGCCTAGTGGAGGCAGTACTTTAATAAATAAATACAAATTATATAAAAAAAAATTTCAATTGAAATTTGTGTTTTAGTTCTATCTTTTAATTTAGTTTAAGTGTAATCATCATAAAATGCAATGTATCCTCTTGTAATTAAATGTAAAATGTGTCAATCTACCGTAACAGCTATGTCTGCGAGTGTTTCTCTGAGAACCTAATTAAGTCCCAACCGTGTTTTGATATCAGACTAGCGGAAGCATTTGCTGTATTGTTGCACTAAATAAAAAGCAGGCTTCCTTTTCTGTTATCACGTTAATTATGTCTTTTGAATCAAATAAAGGAGGTAGAATAAACAAAAAAGTTAAGAGGCACACAAATCCTACATGCTTAAGAACCAGAGGCCCCAGTCACATGTCAGGTAACTCATTTCATTTGATCAATCAAACACTGTTATAAATGTTATTGTGTAAGTTACTAATTAAACTACCTTAAATTAACCTACTTAATCATGACTGTGATTTAAGATAGCAAGACAACCATGCGAAATGAGTACTTCGTAAAATAAAGAGCTTTGTTTCATAGAAATGGACCATTGTGAGGAAAACGAGTTTCAGAGAATTCCTGAATTCGCACGTATAGATATCCTCAAGGATGATAAGAAGTTTTTCGCTGTTACTGGAAATGAAATTTCGGCATCATTATTTTACAAACTGAACAATTCAGAAATTGAGTTTTGAAGTAGACAATTGTCTCACGAATTGTTGGGCTTTTTCTGATAAAAAGGAATCTTGTTTAATAGTGTATCAACATTTAGTTTGGTTCCCTGCTTCGTTGACTCCTTGTTTTGTAAAATACTATACACACTACTCCAGGAATGAGACTAGTCAACAAAACAAAAAGCAGTGACGTCATATACAAATTTTTATGCATGCCGTGTTGGTTGTTGAAACCAGTTGGAATCATGTTATAAATTTTTCAAATGTTGGACATTTTGTTGTTGTTGTTATAGGGTTTAACGCCATTTTTCAGCACAAGATAGGCTATACATGGTGGCCAGTATTAATGGTGGAGGAAGAACCCTGGAAAACCCCGGGAAGAACCACCGACCCACGAGAAGCTACTGGCAGGCTTTCTCACATACTCACGTTAGCCGAGCCTGGACTCGAACCCACGCAGACAGAGGTGAGATGGCAGTGATCCGTAATGATCAGCGCTTTAGACCACTCGGCCACTCGGAGCCCCCTTGGACATTTTGAAAATAAATGTAATTTATATAGAATAATGCACAACTTCATCGGAAAATGCGCTTTATTGACAATTATTCTCGACGCGATTATAAAATGAGGATTCAGTCATTAAACAGCCCAGCTACCACCCTCCCCTGCTCAAACCCCATGGTTTTCTGGATGTCTAGTGCCCTCGCTTATAGTGCGATCTGTGTTTTTGGATCCCGATGTGCGCGAGTTGTCGAGGGAGAGTGTATGAGTTTGTTTTTTTTACATACAATAGCACAAGCGGTATGAATGGATTGTTACTCAATATATGTTATTCAGTATACTTCTGGATTATTTGTGGAGTTGGCCGATGCAACTTTTCTAACTGGCCAAAACCAACTTGATATTCTATATATTTTTGTTATCATCCATATTGAGGTCAGTGTCTGGTGCCAGTACACCAGGTTTGTTCCATGTATATGCAGACAGTTTGGAAAATAATTACTCTAATTTACTTGATGCATAGAATAATCGTAGTGACATGGGGTTCATTGTAAACTTACAAGTGCAGGATGTTGGTACTGTGTAGATAATAAGCCACCACAGTAAACAGATCAATGACCAGAACAGCTTGTGGGAAGGTATGTTTTCCCTCGTCTGCCTTTCCACTAGCACATGTATGTTGTCAGTTGTCTGCCCTTCCACTAGCACATGTATGTTGTCAGTCGGCTGCCCTTCCACTAGCACATGTATGTTGTCATTCGGCTGCCCTTCCACTAGCACATGTATGTTGTCAGTCGGCTGCCCTTCCACTAGCACATGTTTGTTATTGCTACTCCTAATAAACTACTGTCATGAAACTTTACATGTATATATTAATTCTATGATCTACTAGGTGAACAATTTGCTGTTTATACAGCCAATATAGTCACCACAGCAACCATCTTTAAAATTTTTGTATCACTATTCCTTCACTGAAAGACTTCTTATGATATCTAGTTGGTTCTAAATGAAAATGGTTGCTGATCTGATGTTCAATGTGGCTGTCATTGCAGCCATCTTGAAATTCTTGATATTGTTAATCCTGAATGGATGATTATATTATTAACAAGGGGTTTTAACAATAAGACTTCTTCAGATGTGTTGTCAGTCGTAAATAAAAATGGCCAAAATATCTGATGTCAATAGCAGACATCTTGAAAATCTTGTTAACACAACTGGTTTTAAACAGAAAATAATTTTGACATCAGGTGTTCACCAAAAAACTTCTACATATATCTAGTATTCCATAAATAAAAATAGTCCCTATTAAAATTCCAAATTGTTGAATGGATGGTCCTCAGTGTACATTCACACATGTAGATATTGATTAAGATCCCAGATCATAACTATCAAGGTGTAAAGGGGTGGTCGTGTGTGTGTGTGCCCCTCTGTTAATTGATTTGGCGAACGTTATCTAGAGGATGACCTCCTTTGATGTTATTGCCAAGTGTGAGTGGATAGAAAGAACATTAACAGAGAACTGAGCAAGACTATTGAGAAGAAATAAAACAAATACAAACCCCTTATACAATAAAAATAAAATAAAATTTGATTAATTAATACATAAACTAAAATTGCAGTTTCAATCCAACAGATTTACATTAATGGAATTTAATAGCAGTGTTCAGTTTACGGATTCGTTCATATAGTAACAAGTGGTGAAAAGAGTGCAATGTCCATGCTCGATTTGCATCACCTAGCATCCTTCCTTTCTTGACTTTGTGTATCCCACGTCTATGCATGTATGCTTGGTCCTTTCTCTGACCTCAGACTTCCTTCTTGGACTGTCCTCATCGGGTTCCTTGGGGAGGTATATAGAAAGCTGTTCCCTTAATGCTGTTTCTTTTCCACACAATCGTGCATCCTAGCACTATAGCCTGTCTTTTCCTTTCAAGACAGCTATCAGGCCTCTTTACTTGTTAATGAAGGAAAACACTGTTCTCAGGTTTTCCACTGGAGTCGGGCTTTTGTCTTCTCCCAAGGCAAATTTCTAAAGAATTTTGAGCAAGTCAGTACCCTTAAATTCACAGTACTTCCAAAGTGTGCACCTTAATTTTAACTGACCAATTGAAAGCAACTGTTCCTAAATTTTACCCCAAAATAATCATGTCTTTCATCAGATTTTGATAGCCTAGAATATGATGCAATCAACTTTCCGTTGAAGATCAATTATTTGACATGCAGTCCTTTACAAACAGATACGGTTGGTAGTTCTAATGTACTGTCTGCCAAGATACCATTACAATGACTCGGTCAATTCTACTGGTCTTTAAACATAGGCCCTTTTATATTTCACAGATAAAATGGGGAAAAATGTCAAAGTGACCTTTCTCAAAGACTTTTCTGGCATGACTATGATCAAATTTTAATGCACAATTTATTCAACTTGAAGATTCAGCACTTCTTCAAAATTTGACACGTTACATAGGCCCCTCTTTAAGAGTAAAATCTGGGATTTTGCTCTCCAAATTTTGAAGTTGCATTTCAAGTCATTGTTTACACGTCCTGAAGTGAACTCTTCACCTTGGAATCAACCAGTCTACTCAGACAATGTGCTCCTACATTGGCACTTCCTTTAATGTAACGCAGTTGAATTTGATATTGTTGCAGAAATAATGACCATCTCATTAAACGTCTATTTGTCAGTTTAGCTTGGGCCAAATAAGCAAGTGGTTGGTGGTCAGTTTCCAGAACAAACTTTCGCCCATACAGGTAGCGCTGGAATTTGGAGATTCCAAAGATAATCACTAGGCGTTCCCTTTCGGTAACTGAATAATTACGCTCAGCAAGAGATAACTTCCTACAACCATATGCAACAGGGAATAAGTTCCCATCATGTTCCTGCAATAAAACTGCACCGTCTTGGTGGTCTTCACTGTCAGAAGCATTAGTACATAAGACAAAGTCCTTTGTCACGTCTGGCAGTCTCACTACAGCATCTGACATCAACCTATCCTTCAATGTCTGAAATGCCCTCTCACAAGCATCTGTTCAAATAACTTTCGTCGGAGCCTTCTTCCTTGTCAAGTCACTTGCTTAGTCGTGGAGTATCTCCTCCACCTCTTTACATTGTTCAGACGTTAACGTTATGCCATGGATGACATCGATGTAGGTTTCATTCCTCGTCAAAGGACAACTAGGAAGTACTTCCACCACTCCTCCGTTGTCGTCGGGTTCTTCAGTCACAACTGTAGCAACCACGAACTCAGTGGGTGTCTCCCTTTCATGAAAACATTTAAGAAGGTTAACGTGGTACAACTTCGCTTTATCTCCCACCTTGATACAATAGTTCTATCCACCCTTCTTTTCCGTTACAGTGAACAGTCCCCTCCAGGAGACTTGGAGTTTGTTGTGCTCCAATGGTAACAACAACAACACCTTGTCGCCCACTTCAAACTTCCGTTTCTTCGCCCTCTGGTCATAGTACTTGACTTGACGTCCCCGTGCATCATGGAGAGTCTTCTGGGCCAATTTGCAAACTTCCTCCAGCTTGTTACAGAGATCAACAACATACTGATATGTTGTTCGTACTTCCTCGGATGTCTTTTCATCCGTCCATAACTGTTTCAGTACAGCCATGGGTCCTCTCACTGTCCTCCCATAAACTAGCTCGAAGGGTGAAAATCCTAGACTGGCTTGGGATACTTTGTGGTATGCAGAAAGTATCACAGGAAGGTATCGATCCCAGTCCCTAGGTTGATCTTCACATAACATCTTCAGAGCTTGCTTCACTGTCCCATTGAAATGCTCTACAAGACCATTGCACTGCGGGTGATACGGGGTAGTAGTCAGGTGCCTAATGGAAAGTAACTGGTTCACTTTTCCATCACCTGGCTAACAAACTGCGTCTCTTCAGGAACATTAACTCTAGACCAAACTCCTAACAAAGCTTCAGCCACCATAACTGAATCAATGTTTTTCAACGCAAGGGCCTCTGGGTATCGGGTAGCATAATAGACAATCATTTACACATGACGATTACCACTTTCTGACGCAGGCTTTATTGGACCTATCAAATTCATAGCCACCCTTAAGAAAGGTTCATCAGTCAGAGGGTGATTCCTAGTGGAACTGGGCGATGTGAGATCTTAGGTGCCACCCGCTGACACTTGTCAAATGACAGAGAAAACCTCCGTACATCCCCATACAAACCTGGCCAGTAGAACTCCCTCACTAACCTATCTCTTGTCTTTGCCACACCCATGTGACTACTGAGTAGACTGTCATGTGCTAGCCTAAGCATTTCTTCTCTCTTAGATTGAGGTGCAATCACTTGCTTATACCTCTTGGAACCTTTCCGGGCATATTGATACAAGATATCCAGCTTCAGTGTGAACTCTACCTCACCGTCAGGTAAGTTCCGCACGGACTTCACCTTTTCATACCTGCGTATCCAGTTAAGGGTAGAATCTTCCTCTTGAAGTCTCCTTAATTCACCAGGTAGCAAGTTATCTGTGGGTGAAGTCGAGGGGTTTAGTGGCTTCGACCCTGACCTTCGCTTCATAGACCTCGTCTCTATGGACCCCATGTGTACGAGTGTACACGTCATAGGATTAGGCTGTGGCAGCACATACCTACATCCTAAAATTACATCATGTGACAACCCTGACAGGCATGCTGCTTGAATTCATCCTTTCACATAGGGCAAATCAAGATCGATGTAGACAACTGGAAGGGAATCTTTACTCCTATTAGCAAATTTAACTTCCACTGTCTCACCTGTATAATCAGCAGGTTTGACAAATTTGCTATCCATCAAAGCTGGATAACTACAACTGGTGTCATACAACACAGTAGCCTTCTCTCCATTTACCGTAGCTGTTGCTGTATTCGACCACTCTACTGGTTTACACTTTCTAGAAGTGTCTGGTGTCACTACATTTATCGAGGGACGATATTTCCTGCAGCTCTTGAGAATATGGCCAGGTTTGTTGCAACTGTAGCACACAACTTCATCTTTCTTACCAGGGGTACCTTTATCTACCCCTGTGGACTTTCCTGAGCCACGGAACTGATCACAGCTTGGATTATCAGCCCCTAGCTTCCCACCATTTTGACCATTCCGCCTATGAGGTGTCAAACCGTTAGCTCTTCTAAAGTCAATGACGCTGGTTTGATCCCTGCCACTCCAGGTGGTTGGACAAGAGTGTGCACTCTCATATTGCTCGACCATCTCACTGTTATCTTCTAAGGTTGCAAAAATCACTCTCCGCTAAAAATACGATCAGGTCTTTCTGATACGTACTGAGGACATGTTCTTTCAAGATCTCTTCCCATATGCCTTCATAAGTGAGCGCGGCGCCTGACATTTTAATCCATTTGTTGAAAAACACGTGCACACGAGTATGAAATTGTGCATGTGTATCCATTGTTCGCTTAGACGACTCTGAAAAGTTTGCATAAATATTCAGCCGACAACTCATAATGCCGTAACAGCGCTTTTCTTGAGAGCGTCATAGTCATCTACTTCAGTGGGTGCCATCTTATGGTAGACATCCTTGGCAGCTCCTTGCAAAAATGCAGAAATATTAATGGCCAACTGGTCTTTGGGTTTATGGTGGATTAAAGCTAACTTTTCAAACTGCGTTAAAAAGTGATTTCGTCCTTGTCATTAAACATCGGCATTGTTATCTGGACGATACACCTATCCTGTTCTTTTACTTGAGGGTCCTGAATGTTCATTCAGTTCTTTGACCGTCTTAGATTCCGCTTCGATCCTTAGTATCTCCATGGCTAACGCATGTTCTCTATCCCTGGCTCTTTCTTCGGCTTGCAATCTGGCTAACTCAATTTCTCTTTCTTTTTCTTTTTCCTTGGCTTGTCTCATTCTTTCTCTTTCTTTCTCTGCCACCTGCTGTTCTCTGTATTCCCTGAGACTCCGCTCTACAAATTCCACTAATTGAGTCCCTTCATAACCTAATTCGTCTTTAGCAATAGACTTAAGCTCTCTGACTAACTGCCTATCAGTTGCCATCCTAGTTTACTTGACTGTATCACTAACCAATTTACTTAGCTCAAATATTTACTAACTTCTTAACTGCCTTACAGGAAACAGCTTCTTTAAGAATACTTACCTGTATTCTATTCTAGTAAAGTCTCAACCTACAGACTTACTTAAATCACTCAAAACCACCTAACAGCTTTTGGCAGTACAAACTTCTGAATTTTTCCCCAAATTCAGCTTGCTTACACCAAATGTGCAATTACATCCCTGAGACTTCTTTAATTAGCTCTTCTCGCAAGAGTAACTAAAGGCAGTATTTCTTCTGAATTAACCTGAATTCAGACAACGACCACACTATCAAGCAGTTCAGGTACGGAATCTTAATTTCTTACAATGTCATAACAAACATTAAAGAAAATATCAACAATGGCATGCACAAATTGCAGAATGTATAGATATTGACTCAATTCACACTCATAATTCTTTGCTTAAATAATAAACAAATTTATCACTGCTATGGTACTCTATTTCTATTCAATATCTGCCCAGTCCTGTCACTCACTTGTTCAGAATATCCCGGATGAGCCCCCACTTTGTAAAGGGGTGGTCATATGTGTGTGTGCACCTCTGTTAATTGATTTGGTGAACGTTATCTAGAGGATGACCTCCTTTGATGTTATTGCCCAGTGTGAGTAGATAGAAAGAACATTAACAGAGAACTGAGCAAGACTATTGAGAAGAAATAAAACAAATACGAGCCCCCTAAACAATAAAAAAAAAAAAATTTAATTAATTAATACATAAACTAAAATTGCAATTTCAATCCAACAGATTTACATTAATGGAATTTAATAGCAGTGTTCAATTTATGGATTCATTCATCATAGTAACGAGTGGTGAAAAGAGTACAATGTCCATGTTCGATTTGCACCACCTAGCATCCTTCCTTTCTTGACTGTGTATCCCATGTCTACACATGTATGTTTGGTCCTTTCTCTGACCCTTTCTATTCTGGACTCTTTATTTGCGGACTTCACTCTTGGACCGTCCTCATCAGGTTCCTCGGGGAGGTATATAGAAAGCTGTTCCCTTAATGCTGTTTCTTTTCCACACAAACCATGCATCCTAGCACTATAGCCTGTCGTTTCCTTTCAAGACAGCTATCTGGCCTCTTTACTTGTTAATAAAGGAAAACACTATTCTCAGGTTTTCCACCGGAGTCAGGCCTTTGTCTTCTCCCAAGGCAAATTTCTGACTAAAGAATTTTGAGCAGGTCAGTACCCTTAAATTCTCAGTACTTCCAAAAGTGTATGCCTTAATTTTAACTGACCAGTTGAAAGCAACTGTTCCTAAATTTTACCCCAAAATAATCATGTCTTTCATCAGATTTTGATAGCCTGGAATATGATGCAATCAACTTTACATTGAAGATCAATTATTTGACATGAGGTCCTTTACAAACAGATACGGTTGGTAGTTCTAATGTACTCTCTGCCAAGATACTGTTATGATGACTGGGTGAATTCCACTGGTCCTTAAACATAGGCCCTTTTATGTGTCACAGATGAAATGGGGAAAAATGTCAAAGTGACCTTTCTCAAAGACTTTTCTGGCATGACTATGATCAAATTTTAATTCACAATTTATTCAGCTTGAAGATTCAGCACTTCTTCAAAATTCGACACATTACACAAGGCATTTAGAACATAATTTTCCACAGCAATGTGGCTAGCTTTATGTTTGAAAGAAGTTTCATTATATTGATTAGTGTCATTGTCTTATACACTTTGATTTAGTGTATCATGGTTTACCTGGGCTTGGGGAGATGGAGGTGCAGTCTATTTAGGCAATATGTGGTTCTCATTTGTCTGTACAGGTAAAGGTGTAAATAAGTGGGGTCTTGCTCATGTTTTTGTTATTTTTTTTAGTGGCATTTCCTTCTACACTTTGAATAAGTGTGTACGGGTCTACCATGGCTAGGGGAGAGGGAGGTGTTCAATATCTAGGCACTGTGTAGTTTGTGTCTACTTGAACAAGTAAGTTTTGTAATTAATAATCACTTTACTTGGAAAAATACTGCTGGAATTTGAGGTTGCGTTTGAAGCTGGAGATGTCAATGGTGACACAGTGCTAGTGTTAGATCTGTTGTTTGTTTCAGACATTTCAAGAAGTCCATTAGAAGTCCATTAGAAATCAATTAGAAGTCCATTAGAAATCCATTAGAAGTCCATGCCAAGCATCCATGGCCCTGAATTAAAATGTTTTTATTTTGTTTATTCAGTACATGTAACTTTACTTTCATGTACACATACATACCAATATTACTATAAGAGCTTGAATTTCATCATGACAAGTTCATTCAGCTGCTTCAGTGATGAGTTGCTACTGACATGGATAGTGACAGTGTCATGATTTGTTTATTGATGTGCATGAAATCATGGATTACCGTTCTGTGTAAATTTACTTCCACATCATTATAATCCTATTTGATGAATCTAGAGAACTTGGACTGGATCCAAGTAAATGTCCTCACACTAAAACAGCAGTGTGTATAGATTTATTGCACTCAAAAACTTTTTTGTTAATACATATTGAATTTATTCAGCTGTATGATGTGTGACTAATAGCATTCATGTTATTAAAGGTTAATTGTTGCACCAGAATTCTCCTGTTTCCTCAGCTCTACTGGTCAATGGTTAGAACAGTTATTTGGAGTGGTCTGTTGTTTGTTGTTGTAGTTGCTGTGGGGCTTAACGCCATTTTTCAGCACACGATAGGCTATACATGGTGGCCAGTATTAATGGTGGAGGAAGAAACCAGGAAATCCGTGGAAAGAACCACCAACCCACGAGAAGTACTGGCAAACTTTCTCACATATCCACATTCGCCAAATCTTAGACTCGAACCCATGCAGACAGAGGTGAGATGGCAATGATCCGTAATGGAGAGCGGGTCGGTTGTTTGTCATACATTTTAGGTTTGTGTCATGACTTCAAGGACAGGGTCTGGGATATGGTGGTTGTAGAACATATATTAAACGATTGGAGATTTACTATGGAAGTAACTTGCTTTTATTTGCTTCAGAAACTATTTACAATATAAACAGAGATACTTTGCTAAAACAATTAACACGACCTCCAAGGAAGTGTCCACACACTAAAACAGCAGTATCTTTAGATTTATTGCACTCAAAATCTTGTTTTGTGACTTTATATATGAATGTATTCAGCTGTGTAACTAATAGCATTCATGTTATTAAAGGTTAATTGTTGCAACTGAATTCTCCCGTTTCTTTAGCTCTACTGGTCATCGATTAGAACAGCTTATTTGGAGTGGTCTGTTGTTTGTCATACATTTTAGGTTAAATGACTAATGTGTCATGACTTGGAGGATGGGGTCAGGGATACGGTGGGTTGTAGAACATATATGAAAAAAAAATAAAGATTTACTATGGAAGTAACTCTGTTTTTCCTTCTTTTTTTTATCAAAGTAAGTTTCATTGTGACATGGTCTTTATTGTGTTTTGATTGACTATTTTTGTTTCTTCTATTAGATCAGACAGAGGACAAACTTAATACACTTAGAAGACTAAAATATATTCCAACAACACAGGCAGAGGAAGCTAGAGAACTGCTTGAGAGAAAAAGATCAGTTCTTATAAAAGGGAACCCAGGAGAAGGCAAGACGTCTATGGCCCTTCACCTGATTGATAATGAAATGTATAGAGATAGACGTGTGGTGCTTTTTGTTCCAAGACATTGGGAGAAAGTGGACACAGATTGGGTAGACATTATCATACTGGAGGATATATTTGGACAATTTGACCTTGATGGTGATCGTTAGCAGAAATGGATGGTACATCTACCTACCATACAAGAACATGCTGATGCAGCAAAGTTACAGGTAATTATTACGACAAGAGTTGATATAATGTCAGAGGCTTACTCCAAAATAGGATCATTAAAACTTTTCTCAGATGATTTGTCACTGACACTGTCCTCAGAACAACTAAATCATTCAGAGAAGATGAGTATTTTGAACAGAGAGCTTCACAAACATGAAATAAACATGGAAGAATATAAAAAAGAAATATGCATAACTAATTTTAGAGGTTTGATTGGTTTCCCCCAGTGTTGTTCACTATTTGCAATGGATAGTAAGTCATTTGATAGAGGACCAGGGTTTTTCAAATCTCCAGAGAAATTCTTTGTTGAAAATATCACTGTGTTAAAGGATACAAGATTCCTAGCTCTGGCTTTTCTGTTTTGTACTGGTGAGATTCTTGAGGAATATTTATCATCTGAAACCATGCCTGAGCCCAACAAACATTTGTTGATGGACCTGGCTTCAAATCTGAACATTTCAAAGAAGTTGGCATCGATCAAATTACTGAGAGATGCTTGTAACAGTTTTTTGGAATTATACGTTATAAAATCCAAGTCGTATGATTTTGAATTGATGTTTAGAGGTTAAGAAACCCTGCATCCACTTCACTCATGCTACAGTCTGTGAGGCTGTAGGACACATCCTTGGGATTTGATGTCCAGAGATTCTGGTAAAATATGGTTACTCAGAATATTTATATGAAAAGACATATACTTCAGAAGACAAGGACAGTACTTCTCAGAATGTGTTTATACCTGTGTTTGTGTATGGACTTCTGGCTGAGAGGATGATTCATGATGTTGTAGAGCAAAGACTTGTAAGGAGTGTTGTGAAACATTCAGCTCTGAAACAGCATGATTTTGGGAAGAAACTGAAAGATAAATTGCACAGAAGAAATAAGGTCATGAATTTTTTCATGGCTAAACCACACTCAGTATACGACCAAAATGTGTCAGAAGAAAAGTGTATCACATTCATGCAATGCATGTTACAAAGTGAAAATGTAGTGAGATTAGTATATAGTCAGTTCTTGGAATGTTTGGCATGTGCACATAATAATAACAGCTCTGACTGTTGGCAGTGTGAAGAGAAGCAGAAGCTGCTGGAATTGGCTCTCTACTACAACCATTTTCAGATTGCAGATGACTAGTAACTATGAATGCCACTTATACACATGTAAGCCTCTGTAATGCAGCCAGACATGCTGGCCTTGATAGAGTTCAGACTATCCTAGAGACCTTAAAGGGGAGTCAGGTTTTCAATCCAGGATGTAAGGAGGCAAAAAATGCATTATATATAGCCTTTGTATCAGGAAACCAGAGCTTGATTGAGCTTTTATTGAAGGAAAGGATCATACTGGATAGCATGCATGTAGTTGATGCTGTACAACATGGAGATATAAATATTTTGATGAAGGTGGTGGAACATTGGAAAGGTCATAATAAGTGGAATTCACATCATGAGCAGTGTGGGACACATATAGATCAGTTCCCTCCAGATAAGTGCTATTATGCAGCTAAAATTTAACAGCACTGTACATAACTTACTGTAATCATAAGTGGGTAAATTATCTTTCGGAAAACGAAGTGAAAGTATCAGTGCCCATACTTGTTTATCTGGCAAAATATTGTTCACAGCATGCTGTTGCCCAAGCTATACAAGACTTAAAAGTTATGAATTCATGGGATCCCAAGAGTGAGGATGCATCTAAAGCATTAGCACATGCTTTTAGGTATCAGAAGTATGATGTTTGTGATGTACTGATTCATGAGGGGGTCTCATTAAGAAGGACGAATCTTCCTGATATGGTAGACATTGTATCATTGGAGTCTGTGAAGAAAGCAAGACAATGTCTGAAAGAATATAGAACATTACAATATCTGAAAGAACATAGAACATTTGAAAACCACTGATAATTGGGATCCCAAGTGTAATGATGCATCCATAGCAGCAGAAAATGCTTCCTGTTATAAAAAACGTGATGTGTATGTTTTGCTGGTTCAGGAGGGAGTCTTAATAAGAAGGAAAATCTTTTATATATATAGTGTGTCGTGTGAAGATGTTGATGAAGTCAGGAGAATTCATTTGAAGGACTACTAACAAGTAGGATCTTTTTTGTGATGATGATTATAAGCATTGAAGAAGGCTTATAGCAGGAATTTACAAATCCACTTGCCTGACTTCCAGGACTAACTCAAATTCTGTTTGGGCAAGCTCACAATTGCAAGACACTTGCCTATGGACAAGTCCAAAATTTGAGAGAGGGATGCAAGATAAAAGAAATTTTATTTAATGTCAGTGGTCTGAGTAAAACACAATAACTCTGGGTGAGCTAATTTACCAACAAAGGGTAGTGTGCATTTCCGAATGCTTTACGTGCTTTAAGTTTTATAAGCTGAGACCTTGCCACATTGCATATATCAACACCTTTGTATAGCATTGATATGTAGCACATCCTTCTTCTGCATATCTGGCTACAGTTTCTTTCACCTATTGTACTTCCATCATGTAGTTAATGTCAAGGCCAGTCTCACATTTTCTTGCGTGGATGTGATAATGTGAATATTTACTATTTAAAGCAAGTTTTGACAGTACAGAATAAATATTTATATTCTAACATCAGTTACATTGTAATCATAATATTTGTATGTATCAGAGAGTCGGGTAGATTGGTTTCTCACATTGTTCTACAAGACAGGTATACTGGTGTAAATCACAGCATGTTTTTCACATCATTCTTCAAGTCTGGAATAGTGTTTTAAATCATAGCACGTTTCTCAGCTTGTTCCACAAGTCATATGTGGTGGTGTAATACAGCACTTTTCTCACTAATACCTGATTGTTCCCATTTGACACCCATTATCAGACTTGTTTTTTTTTCTTTGGATCATTTGTTTCATGTTCACAAAATTGGTTAGTTAACAATAACATTGTTATTTTAAGCATTACAGTTTCTGAATTGTCTATTATTTTATGTGAAATCTTTGGAAAGTGGATGAAAACAAGACAAAGAACATTGCAGATGTCAATTTGTGCATGTTGCATTACAGGATAAAGTGCGAGTTCAGACTGGTGAGTTTTTCTTTTTCTTCTATAATTATGTTACCTCAGTGTATGTAAGCCTGGGTAGCAGTTTAGTTGTTTTTCTGTATGTAGCGGTATGTATCTTACATGATTGTAGTTCAAGATGGGAAACAATTTGATTCTTTTCTTTACATATATATGCCACCTGATTTTTAACAACCTGAGGAGCAGTTTGATTGTTTTCAATACTTATATGATACCTGGATGTAAGTTGATGATAATGACATTTCCCTTTGACCTTTCATTGGAATATTCATTAATACCTGGCCCATGTGCAAATTTCTTATTGGTATACATGCTCACTTGTTCTTACAAAATGTATTGCATTCATTAAGCATGCATATTAATGCATAGATCTACACAGGTCCTGTTATTGGTTATAGAGAAAGATGAAATGGCTGATCGTGCACACTGTCACTCTGGTCCGATTATGTGTTCTATTAAAAGGAAGCATGGACAGATCATTCAGCATGTACACTGCTACTCAGATCCTATTATGCATACAACTACAATGGTCTTGTTATTTGTTTTAATGACGGGTCAAATAGACAAATCATATTTGTTAAGCTATACATAATTCACTGTCTTTGAATTATCTGTTGATTAATACATATATTTTATTCCCCCCCACCAAAAAAAAATAAATAAAATAAATTTGTGTATTTTTTCATTTAGACACTATAGATTTTTAATAAATGAATATGAACTTATTATCGTTTCATCAAAGTCCATCATGTTGAATTCAGATTGTTTTGTTTGTTAATTCTACAAGCAACACATTTTGTATGTTATTTTGTGTAGTCTAATTTATGGATACACGGCATTTCATTTACTTTCCATTCTTTCATAAGTTCATTAGTACTTGCATATTGGAATATATCTGGATTTTCCAGCTTCAGGATGTGACAAATTCAAAATTCAGATATTTATTTGCTTGACATGGAAAAGAAACTGTTAGTCCACTTTTAATGCACTTTAAAAGAAATATATAACTTTAATAATCCCTTTTTTACTTTTATGAGTTGCTTTGTATTTTTTTTTTTTTTTTAAATTATTTGTTTACTGATATTCTGAGAAAATGTAGTTGCTTGTTGGGCTACATGAATTTCACAAATTGTAACCCATATCCAGTATTGTCATACACTCATGAAACCAGACATGATTTGCCAGCCCCTGTGTCTGTATTTCACAATAATTTAATATTTTTATTTGTATTTTCTCAATATACTGAATCTGCTGTATGTGATGTGAAGTGATTTGGATTTTTAACGTAGCTTTAAAACATTTTCAGTCGTATATCTATGATGTCTGCAGTGTGGCAGTTTATAGTGATGTCTATCACTGGGACATCATGCCTCAACATGTCCCACCCAATCACATTATCCTGACACCAGGCCAACCAGTCCTAACACTAACCTGTTAATGCTGAGCACCTAGCGAGGCAGCTGTTAGTATCATTTTTATGTCTTTGGTATGACTTCACTGGGGTTCGAACCCGCGACCTCCTGCATTAGAGGCAGACACTCTAACCACTAGGCCACCAGAGCGGTCTCTAATGTATCTTGTATATATTCTCAACCTATTGAACCAAATGTATGAATATGTGTATACATGTATTTATCTTTTATTTTCTCAACCTATTGAACCAAATGCATGCATATGTGTATTCATGTATTTATCTTGTATTTTCTCAGCTTTTTGAACCAAATGTGTGAATATGTATATACATGTATTTATCTTGTGTTTTCTCAGCTTTTTGAACGAAATGTATGAATATATATATACATATGTTTATCTTGTACATATGCAATCTTTTGCCTCATTGTCGGCATATATTATATTTTTCTTATCCATTTATTGTCATTTTATCTCATGGTTTTTAATTCCATTAAGACAAATTGGAAGACAACAAGAAGCCATGCTATTGCCATAATTAAATTCCTGTTTATTTGCATGTAATTTTTAGTATAAATATCTCACAGTTAATTTGAATGATAGTTTCATTTAATGTAGAAACACTGTTTGTGTATTATGTTTCTAAATTATAGATTGACTGAATTTGATATTGCCTGGAATCCTGGATTATAACATTGTTTTTGTTGGATTTTTTAAGGTTAAAAACAGAGTCACAAAGAAATGACATCTGACTGGGATGCCCTCAAATTACAGACCAACTAAACATCAGAATTGATTTTAAGTTTAGCATGATAATGTTTTTATAATCTTAGTACATTGCTACATCAGCCTGTTCTCTTCTAAAATGTAAATAATTGATAAATGTTTGATCATCACATTTTGAGTATTGATTTGTATACAAATTCTAAATTTGTACGAGTTTAATGGGCCATAGAGTTACAGCACTGAGATCTAAATGATGACATCCAAGCACACTTCTTTGTCTGATTTCTTAGAAACACAAGGACTTGATCACTGTTTTAAATTGTGAAATTTATGCGTGAGTTTGAATTTGTGCTTAAAAACATTATAGTCTCCAGGACAATATATAAATTTAATATTGGCTTTCACTAAAAAATATTTAATTTGTGCATAAACTAGTGATTAAATTCATCATGAAAATTGGTCATGTTCATGGTTTATAATTATAATTACTAATTGTCAATTGTTACATCTGCCTGTTCTCTTCCAAAATATCAATAATTGTTAAATGTTTGATCATCCCTTTTTGAGTACTAATTTGTATACATATTCTAAATTTGTATGAGTTTAGTGGGCCATAGAGTTACAGCACTGAGATCTAAAAGATAACATCTGTTTTAAATGTTGCACTTTATGCCCGAGTTTGAATTGGTACTCAAAAACATTGTAGTCTCCAGGGCAAGATATAAATTTAATAATGGCCTTCATTAAAGCATTTTTAATTTGTGCATAAACAAATGATTAAATTCATTGTGAAAAATGATTGCATTCATGGTTTATCTTTATAATTACTAATTGTCAATTATGCCAAATAATCTTAAAACCATACAGCTGAAACTATGCTTGGATCATTTTCTTAAAGGCTTGTATACATGTAACATTAATTCTTATCTATCTTTCGTTAACCTGTCATTTTGTCTTGTTTCAGAATACCAATTGCACCACAGACCTGATACTGGCCTTTTTCTCATCTCTTCACTATCATTATTAATGACTGATATTGGTATAATTATTCTCTTCACTTCATTTTAATTATTAGTTGACTGATACTGGTCTTATTTTCTTCACTTCATTATCATTATTAATTGACTTATTCTGGTCTTATTCTTTTTACTTCATTATCATTATTAATTTATTAATTGATTGATATTGCTCTTATTTTCTTTTCTTCATTATCATTGTTAATTGACGGATACAGATCTTATTCTCTTCACTACATTATCATTGTTAATAAATGATACTGGTTGTATTCTTTTCACTTTATTATTAATGTATTAATTGTCTTATACTGGTCTTATTTCTCTTTTAATTATATTATTGATTGACTGATACTGGTCTTGTTCTGTTCACTTCAATATAATTATTAATTGACTGATACTGGTTTTATTTCTCTACTCTTCATTTTCATTATTAATTGACTGATTTTGGTCATATTCTCTTAATATAATTATAATTATTAATGACAAAGGAGACTCCACAGTCTTTCAGTTGAATATTGTTATATGATAACACCACTTTAAGTTGGTCCGAGACCTGCACTTTTAAGATGTCAGTACTACTCAACCATTAAAATTGTATGAGCTGTTGAAGTTACTTTTCAGATTTGAACATGATTTTTGCAGGCATCTGGTAAATGTACCTCGTGATTTGTAATGAGATAATAATAGTATTACACTGTTTGCTAAAGTGCAGATGTTTGCCATTGAACTTGAAAGGGAAGGATCATGTATCATAGATCATGTAATAATGCAATTACAATGTTTGTTAAGTGTAAATGTTTTGTCATTGGACTAGAAAGGGACAAATCGTGAATGATACATCATGCATCAAGAACAATATTGCAATGATTCCTAACTGTTATTAGCGTAAATGTTTGTCGGAAGAGACAAATCATGTATGATACATCATATAACAATAACGATATTGCAGTGTTTGATAAGAGTAAATGTTTGTTGCTGAACTTGAAAGGGACAAATCATGTATGATACATTATGTAATAATAATGCTGTTACAGTCTTTGCTAGGTGTAAATGTTTGCCAGTGAGTGTGTTAGATGAACAACCCATGTATGGTTCATGATGTAATAATAACAATTATATGTTTCCTAAGTGGAAATATTTGCCAGTGAACTTGGAATGAACAAACCATATCATGTGAAATTAAAAATGGTACAATTAACATGGAAGGGACAATCCATATATAGTTCAGCTTATAATAATAACAATTATACAAGGTGTACTAAGTTAAGTGTTTGCCAGTGAACTAGGAGGGATAACCCATGCATGGTGCATCCTGTAACAATAGCAATTATACAAGGTTTGTTAACTTAAGTGTTTGCCAGTGAGCTTGGGAGGCGCAAACCATGCATAGTAATGATTATAAAATGTTTAGTAAGTGTTAGCTATTCAGTGTTGTATGGACAGACTGTGTATGATTTATCATGTAATAATAATTATACACTGTTAAGTGTTTGCCATTCAGTGTTTTAGAGACAGACCATGTATGATTCATTGTGTATTAATAATGATTGTACAGTGTTTGCTGTTTGCCATTTAGTGTTGCAGAGATGGACCATATATGATGATTCTTGTAATAATAATGATCATACAATGTTTACTAAGTGTTTGCTATTCGGTGTTGTATGGACAGACCATGTGTGATTCATCATGTAACAACACTGTTTATACATTGTTTGTTAAGTGTTTGCCAGTGAACTTGGTAGGGATAGACCCTGTATGATTGTTCATGTAGTAAAATTAATTATTCACGATCTGAAAGGTGTAAATGCTTGCCAGTTAACTTTGGAGGAATAAGCCGTGTATGATTCATCATGTAATAACAATTAACCGATATGCAGTGTTTGCTAAGTATATGTTTGCCTTTGACCCTGAAAGAGACAAGATGAGTGCTTCAGGCTCTGCTTTCTCAAAATGTTTTGAACACTGAACTTAAAATTATACTCATAATTCAAACTTCTTGACATGCTTAAACTTTAATTAGCATAACGTTGGACGTTTATTTGTTTTTTTGGGGGGGTTAATGTCATTTTGCAGTGCATGTTTCGCTATACATTTGAGACAGTATATTTAGTTTGAGTTATATGTAAAGCTGAGCACCTTAAATGACTTAGCCACCTAGCTCCCCATAAAGTAGGAACATGCATTGTTTTCTTTTAAAAATTCAAACTTGTTTCACCTAGTATTGGTAAAGGAAGAATAATCAAAGCAGGGATACAGTATTCTAATTCTCTGTTTGCTGGAGCCCGTTTATTGGTGGTGCTACGTACCAGATTCAAAGGTAATAACTGAGCTTCATCTGTTATTAGGGAATTGAAGATCCATTAAAGTAAATTTACTTTTTCTGTCAAGTTACAAGAAACTTGCATATGATTTATATGAACTGTACAAATCATAAATATTTTTTTAAATGAATTATGCTGCAAGATCTAATAAGTGCAGACATTACGCTGTTGTTGAAATTCTTTTTTTTTTAATCTTGAATTCTTAGTAAGATACCAAACAACAGTGTCTTTGCAACACAATAACAGTGCAGGTTATATGAACTTTTAAGTCACTTTTATAAAGATTTTGTAATTCTCAGCATAAATTAAAACATCAAACAGAAAATCCATCATTCTATATTGGTAAGCTATCACCAGCGGCCAATTTTACTGTTCATCCAATGTCTTGTTCTCCTTCAATATCTGGAAGCAAAGTTGCAACATGTCTTCACCTTGATTATTTACTTCTCACACAGAAAATTAAATCTGTTACAAAACTAAATATTGTCAAAAGTATGCTTCGTTACATTTCTGAACAGTTCTTCTCCAGCCGAAAAATTATATTATTTTTCTTATTTTCTTATGCCATTTTTGACAATATTTAGACATTTTTACTGATGTAGAAATAGCAGAAATCACTCAAAATATCTATAACGTTTATAACTTGCATGCACAGTAGATGTTTAATTTGTTTTTAAGATTTAGCTCTTCCTCCAGTCCAGTTGATGTCCAAATCTAAGCAACCAAAACTAACAACTTTTTTATTTTAAGTAAGACTGGTGTTTGATAAATTAGGCAAATTCTAAAAAATTGACATTGTTTATAAAAAAAATTGACATTGTTTATTCTTTTTGTTTCTGTTTGTTTGACTGCTTTATTGTACACTAGAATCTTTATATGCATAATCAAGCATGGAATAAACGTGATGCTTTTATATGTACTTTTGTCCTTTGTTTATATCTTTCCAGATTTTTATGAGACATTCAAGTCTGATTCTCTGATACTGTATTCAGCAATCATACGTTTAGCCCAGTACGTTATGTCTTAATGCCAACCACTGTTTTTTGTTACTATATTTCTCTCTGCTTTGGACTGTATGCAGTAGTTCCATATTTTCAGGATGTTGATTAGCTAACATACCCCAGCCTTTTGTCCTTCTTCCATCTGTTGTCCATTAGTACAAGTTTGTTATCACCAGTCCAAAACTATTTGGAGGATTGCACAGGTACAGTTATGGTAAACAATCCCTGGATGGACAGAATCGAGAATTGTTGGATAATATCACTGTTCTGACTGATGTGGTGTCACTTCAGATTACAATAGACCCATACTGTTACAAAGCCCAAACAACAGGATTTAAAATAACAAGAGTCTTATAGGACCTATGTCTTTTGTATTTTTTTTTTTGTCCTCAGCTTACCATAGTTACTACCTACCGAGTTATGGGCTTGTACAAAACTTTAACACTGATTTGACACTATTGCCGAAAAATGACTAAAATCGGGTAAACTGGATAAATGTGATGAATTCCAATTTCACCTATCTGCCCATGTGTAAGCATATTTCATGTGACAAGCAGAAACCATTTCCCTTACTCTATAACCAACCAGTAACATTGTATGAAAACTTCCACACTGACTTTAGCCTGATTCCAGGTGGAATTTTAAAACGGATTTCACCTAAAGCCAACATTCCATTTATTATTACTTGTAGGCGGATTCAGAGTGGAATATAACCCGAAATATGCAAATTACTGCGCCTTTTTATAGGTGGAATCTGTTTATTCCACGTACTATGTGGAATTTGTTTACTCCGCCTAACTATCTCAGATTCCATTTATCTCTTTTAGACAGCTTCTGGGTGGAATATAGCTCAAAATATCCAATATAACTCCGTTTGTTACTAGGCGGAATGTGTTTATTCTGTCTAATTAGGAGTTGGGATAAAAAAACCCAACACAAACGCCGATAATTCTGTGCAAATAGTTTCGCATTTAATACATGCTTCTTCAACACAAAATGTTTTGAAAGAAACGGATGACGTCTTTATATTTTAAAATAATAATTACGTCATTATGTAACATCATAAATGATATGTATAAACATAACACACACACACACACACACACACACACACACATATATATATATATATATATATATATATATATATATGATCTGAAAGATACACGAGGAGTCTCTAATGAAACCTGAATCAGTAAAATAATAAAATAAAATAGAGACAAACAGTCATACATATAATTATATTGTTATAAATGATATACAATTTATCAATTTAAAAAAAAACCCCAAACAATTATACAGTTTTACATAGTGCATTGATATTAAGGCCATTAGGATACACAAAGTGTCTAATTTATGAATCCAATAAGTTTCTTTTATAAGTCTATTCATGTCTCCATGCACAATATCTAACGGCATGAAAGAAAAGTGTAGAGAGTAATTATTGGTATTAAAATGGGTTGAAATATTAGAGGAAAACTGGGGATCCTTATAATGTTTTATATGAAAGCGATGATTATTCATTCTGTTAAAAACTTGTTGAAGTGTTTGTCCAACATATTGCATATTACACTTTTTACAGGTTATCAAATAAATCACATCAGTTGATACGCAGTTAGTGTTATAGCGTAGAGAAAATACCCTCTTTTGTATTAGCTCTACTGAAAGAAACACTTTCTCTTATGTCTGCACATTGAGAGCACCGGTGTCTATTACATTTAGATGACGAGAATTGCCTTTTTTATTTTCTGTCTGTTAAGTTCTAATTAGAAAATCTTGCAAATTCTTGGGTCTTCTATAAGCAAGAATTGGTTTATTGTTGTAAGGTGATTTTACGCTGTTTATATTTGATAAATTTAGGAGACTCCAATATTTATTAATTATAAGGCCTATATTAGGTAATGAAGGATTATATTGTATTGTGAAAGGAATTAAATTTTTCTCTATTATACAATTTGCTGTGTTTAAGGCCTCATGTTGAGTAAGATTACGGGCTTTGTTCAGAGCAGAATCAATGATATGTTTAGGATAACTTCTGTTTTGGAAATATCTTTTTAAATCATTCAACGAATTTTGTAATTGACAATCATCTGAAATAATGCGTCGGTATCTTTTGGCCTGGCTATATGGTATACCGTTTTTACATGACATAGGATGACATGAAGAATATTACCACATACTGGTGGATATTAGTTTCCTTGACATGAATATTTGTAGAGGTGGTGTCATCAATATTTTTAATTACATTTACATCTAAAAATGAAACATGCGTACTAGATGCAGTATAAGTAAATTTAATCGTCGGATGAAAATGATTTTGGCGATCAATGAATTTTTCCAGTTCTTCATTTGAATGGTTCCAGATCATAAATATGTCATCTAAAGATCTAAACCAAACCGATGGATTAAACTTTTCTTTTTGAAGGAAATCTTTTTCTAATTTACCCATGAAAAGACAAGGGTATGAAGGGGCCATAGGACTACCCACTGATGTACCCATTATTTGGATGTAACTTGTATTATTAAATTGAAAATAATTATTTTCCAAGATAAGTTTTATTATTTTACAAATATCTTCATTCGATAGTGTGCTATTATTAGGATTGTTATCAAGAAAATATATACACGCTTCAATACCATCTGTATGCGGAATGCTGGTATATTGTGATATTACGTCTAATGATACCAGGATTGCGTTATCAGATAGCTGTGGAATAGACTTCAACTTTTTAATGAAATCAGTAGTATCTTTAATGTATGACGGAAGTGATTTCATTAAAGGTTGTACAACACTATCAATAAATTTGGATAGGTTTTCAGTATATGAATTACAACCTGATATAATGGGTCGTCCTGGATAATTTAAAGGTAATTTATGGTCAGGAATTTTATGAGCTTTGGGTAATCTATAGAATTGAGGTGTACGTATGTTAAGAGGGAAATTATCAAATTCCTCGTACATGGAATTATTATTTTTAGCCATCTCAATGCATATTGAAATTTTCGATTTAATTTCTTTTGACGGGTCCTCGTTAATATGTTTGTAGTATTTTTCATCATTTAATTGACGTTCAATTTCTTTAACATAATCTTCTTGATTCATAATAATAATAGTGTTTAATTTATCAGCCTTTTTAATCACTCTACTGTCGTCATTCATTAGATTATATATATAGACTTAATTTCGTCCTTAGAAATATTACTATAATATCGCTTTTGATGATTCTCCTGTAATATCTCTTGTGATCGCGTCAATATAAAAATCTAAATAGGAATCACGTCCACTAGGTGGTGTAAAAGACGATTTAATTGTGTTGAAATTACCCATTTTTTAGAATGAAAATAATCCGATTTAACCTCTGAATTGTTGTATGCTTTATCGTAAAAAAAAAAATTCTTTTAATTTTATGCGTCTAGAAAAGTTAAAAATTTCTTCAGCTAATTTAATTTTATTGTGATATTTCGGTTTGGGACAAAATTTTAGCCCTTTGTCTAACAATACATAGTCATTATCAGTTAATCTTCTACGTGAAAGGTTTAGAACGGTTTCTTTACATCTCTTAATTTGTTTGGGGGTTTTTTCGCTTTTTTCTTTCTTCCACTCTCTTCTACTTTTGAATCTATGGAACCTCCTATTCTTTTGTCTTCTGACGTCGTCTCTATTAGTTCTTGCAGAATCTTTACCAGGTTTGTCATTGTCTTTCTCATGGTCACTGTTTCTGATTTCCCCCAGTTTTACGGCTTCCGCGTATGTCTTCTTTGTTGTGCCCTGGGGAGTCACGTTTTCTTGCTGTTGTTCATCATGTTGATTTTTATTTGAATTTACAAAATTCCTGTTTATGTTGACTCTTTGGTTTACTGATGTTTTGGGAGGTGCTATATGTGTATCAATGTTCCTTGCTGAAGTTTCTTTGGGTTTTGAATACTTCCTTTCTAGCAGTTCCTTACTCTGTTGTTGTGATGATTTGTTGCTTTCCTGCTGCTGCTTTTTCGGTTGTTGATGGATTATATGCTGTTCTCCAGTTTTTTCAAGTAGTTGACTATTTTCTTTTTTGCTCTTTCGTAAATTGTTCAGTTTTTCATTCTGCTTTAGAAGTATATTTTTTGTTGAATCTTTTTTCTGGTATGCCTCTTGATCGAAATTGAAAAGGCTTTGCCCATCTAGTTTCTTCTTCTGTTTATCCCTAACATTCTCCATCTGTTTTCCTAAGTTTAGTGATCTTTTTATGGTTCATCTGCTAATCTCTCGCATATGTTCAGCGAGACTTTATGTAATAAACTGTCGATATAATTTTGGAATTCTTCATTTCCGCTTCCTGTATAAATTTTCATTTTCAGTCGTAATCCTGATGGTACGATCCTCTCTTCAACACATTTGTTCAAGAAACTGCTGTGGAGGCTGCTTCTCATTTGTTTCTCAGATAGTTTTATTATTTGATACTTCAAAGACGTCGTTTCTCTCGGCGGATCATAACTTGAAGCCATTATGTTGTTGAAATATTTCAGAATTGGGATAAAAAAAAAAACACAAACGCCGATAATTCTGTGCAACTAGTTTCGCATTTAATACATGCTTCTTCAGGCACAAAATGTTTTGAAAGAAACGGATGACGTCTTTATATTTTAAAATAACAATTACGTCATTACGTAACGTCATAAATGATATGCATCATCATAACAATTATATATATATATATATATATATATATATATATATATATATATATATATATATATATATATATATATATATATATATATATGACAGGATCTGAAAAGATACACGAGTCTCTAATGAAACCTGAATCAGTAAAATAATAAAATAAAATAGAGACAAACAGTCATACATATAATTATATTGTTACAAAGGATATACAATTTATCAATTTAAAAAAAATATTTTATACAACTTTATATAGTGCATTGGTATTAAGGCCATTAGGATACAAAGTATCTAATTTTTGAATCCATTAAGTTTCTTTTATGAGTCTCTTCATGTCTCCATGCACAATATCTATTGGCATCAAAGAAAAATCGAGTTGTGAGTGATTATTGGTATTAAAATATGTTGAAATATTAGAGAAAAACTGAGGATTTTATTTTTTTTTAGTTTTAGACCATAACACTTCGTAATACAACCCATTAACACGGCAATAAAACCATGTATTTTTAAGTAAAAAAAGAATGTAAAGTGTGGGAGAATTACAGTGACAATGTTCAGTGTATTAGCGCTATCCTGGTGTGTATTGATCGCATTTTATTTTACTTATCATGTTAATCGCAATGAGAATCCATTTTTAAAAAAATTCGTTTTCATTAATCAGTTAGGTAAAATTCCGGGGCCCCGACTGGCCAAGTGGTCTAAAGCGCTCACCGTGACGGATCACTGCCATTTCATCTCTGTCTGCATGGGTTCGAGTCTTGGATTCGCTCAATGTGGGTATGTGAGAAAGCTTGCCAGTAGCTTCTCGTGGGTCGGTGGTTCTTTCCGGGGTTTTCCCGGGTTATTCCTCCACCATTTATACTGGCCGCCATGTATAGCCTATCTTGTGCTGAAAAATAGCGTTAAACCCTACAACAACAACATCAGTAAACTAAAACGGCAAGAAAAAATAATAAAATGTCTCGAAAGAAACA
>JAECUM010037662.1:0-52401 GCA_016617855.1 Megalonaias nervosa
TATATATATATATATATACATAGTAATAAGAGGTTTTAACTAAAATTCTTCTTATGATACCTAGTTGATGCTAAGATGTAAATGGTGCTAATCAGATAGGTATCTTTTGAAGATATCCATCCAACTATCAGAGAAAGGCTTTGTTACCGAATTTGATATTTCAGGGTTTCTAGAGAATATCATAAATGGTGTTGATAGTATGGAATTAAAAAGGATAAAAAGACTGACATTTTATTCCTTGAATTCTTTTCAGAGAGTAAATTAAAAGTACGTTTGAGGGACTTTTGTTTCATGATATTCGATAGATGATTACATTTTTAATTTATTAACATTTTCTACCATGTGCTTTCAAGTACTTGCAATATAGTATAAATGTTTATATTGGCAAGCTATTTTCCAAATATTTTACTATTTGTCCTACATCATTATCATTTAGAGACCCAGTTCCATACAAACTCCATATAATTTTGATAACTGATTGCCTATAAAATTCTTATAATGCTTGAAAACAAAAAATGACTGGGACACTTGAAGATATTTTGCTTGAATTGTGCTTTGATTTTTTTGTTAAAGAATGTTCAGATAATTAGACATATAATGGTAGTTATAATGAATATTTTATCACTACAATGATACATATATTTTGACTGTGATTATTATACTCTATATTACAATATCACTACAATGATGCATATTTAGACTTGTGATTCCAGTTGTCCTGTATACTGTATCACTACAATCATGCATATATTCAACATTTCTAGCCTGGAGTTTATTATTACTGCTTAGAAGGTGAGAAAGATAAAAACTATTAGCCAAAAGGAAAACTAAAAATGGCGTTCCTGTTTACCTCATTTTGTTTCTGAAACGTCTTGGTAAAACTCTTTGATCAAATATGCTAATTTCTCCATCAAATACATTGCCCAATAACATTAATGTCAGGGAATTGCTTCTGTCACCTACACAATCCAGCCTTCCCATAAACTTGAAAAGTCTCTCTGTCTACGAGTTGTATAGGCAAAGGGAAGTAACTCTTACAGAGTACCTCCCCTTACCCAACAAAACGGCACTACATATACCAGCTATTGTTAGTTTTAAATTTCACTGCAAACTGTCAACAGGCTTTTGAGAATCTTTTGATTTCTAATGTTTCTGTTAGACATCCAATAGTCTTTTTTTGGTAAGTCATATAATCATACTATTTAGTGTATACTCCATTTTTATGTATTTTTTGTTAAATTTCAGATATTTTGTGGAAATGTGTTACTGCTTAATATGACTTATTTACAACGGTCATGCCATATCAAAGCTGTTCTTGCTCATAGGTTCCACTACTCGCACATGTTGTCACTTTATTCAGATATATTTATAATATATTTGTAATATTATAAGTATATATTTAAATACTGTTTCTTTCTATCCTTGCAAACTTCAAATGGTAAATGATTTATTTTTCCATTGGCTGACTATTGTTGATTCAGGACATCTAAAAGAAATATACATTCATTATTTTATATTAAATAGCCATTATCTTACATTGTATTTAAATCTTGTGCGTTTTGTTCTTTATGTTTTCAGATAGTCTGCAACAACATGGATATTACTTGTACAAAATGCAGGCGTGTTAAGGTGGCAGAAGACAATCTTGAATCTTACCTTGCCTGCACTAAATAATCATTGTCCAAAACCTGTAAGATGCACTCTTTATGGCCCAATGTTCTTCAGAATCAGCTCAAGGGCAAAGAAAAGGGCTCAATCCAAATCTTGTGATCACGACGTTTTAAGTTTACGTCCTCCATTTTCTATCTTAGCAGGGGATGCAGGAATGCCTCCCCCTCCATATGTTAAATTACATTATACAAAACAACATTTTGCAGACAGAAGCCAAGATAAATCTAGAATCAAGGGAGATCAATATGATTATAAAGCATTTATCAAAAGCACGTTGACAAGCAAGCAAATATGACAAATCTGTGTGGTACAATTCCAGCTATCCGCCAGGACATGATATAGGTGATAAATGGTGATATATTACCGCTCCGGCTGTTGATAAACCGATCCAGACAACTGGCCAATAAGCTGACCACAGCAAGATACTTACAGTCCCTGTTGTCAACAGAACCATTGAACCATTTCGAAACAGTAGATACCATATGGGTTCAGTTTTCAAACATATTCATCCAATAGATAGTCTCACCCTACTTCTCGCAGACAAGTTCTCTCCTCTTCTAGGCCTCCCAACTCCAAACACTGACTTATCTATTGCACTGCCCCCTTTCACCCTCAAGCAGGTGATATGCTCCTTATGTTCCACACTCCATAAACTAATTTATTCTCTCATGACAAATGGTTGATGCAATTGGCTTGGAGGGACCCTACATTCAGTGTGGCCCCTGGGTGGCCAGATAGTCTAAAACTTTTGGTTTAACTGACCACTGCCATCTCATCTTTGGCAGTATGGGTTCGAGTCCATGGTTTACGTGTGAAAGCCTACCAGTACCTTTCAGTGAATCCTTGGTTCTCCCCAGGGTTTTCCTGGGTTCTTCCTCCAAAAATTAAACTGGCTATCATATATACACTATTATACGCTGATAAATGACATTAGGCCTACAAACAATCTCATTAAGCCAGCTGAATTAACTCTCATCGGTCTGCCTTATAACGGAGAATTCGACCAATCCCATGAAGGCCAACATATTACACGAGATAAATATCTGCATTTCACGTACAAAGGAGAAGTGTATCAGATTGGTGCCCGACATTACAGTCTCAACCTCAGATCTTGCGCTTTTATCCAAACATTGGACTCCATCATCAACCTTTTCCACATGATTTCCTCATCCGGGATGTCAGCGTACTTAGACGACTCCCACAGAAACACTTGGTAAGTTTGGTTCTGATTCATCATATGCACAACCTCCTCTGTCTCATATGAAGCATATGGTGGATAGTAAATATTGACAAGTCAGTGCTTATTGCTTCCCAACATTTCATTCATATGGGTATGGAGTTACTCAACCATATGAACCTAGTCTGTCTTTCTCCCAAATGCATCAACTGCATTGGCCTAGTGGCAGAGAAAGAGCTTCTTTCTAAACAATATCATTGAGAGAGTTCCTTTAACAATTCGGCCTCTTCAGTGCAACAACATATTTATGAATCTCAGACGCCTCTATATGCGCCATTTGCAGATGGCCCTCCTCTCAGCGGTGTCCAATATTAATGTCCATTTGATCAGCAGATAAAGATGTAATCAGGCACTTCAGAATTCAGTGTGAGAACTGCAAAAGGATAGCATTGGGAATTCCATTGGAAGCCCCTGCCACAACACGTTAAAATCTGCTCAGACCGAAGTTTGTCCAGACTGGGGTGGGTGGGCTTACTTAGATATGGCCAGTAACAAGTAGACACAGCAGTTATGTTCTGGCTAATTCTGTATCAAGGAAGGGACAGCTACTGCATAGAGAGTTGTCCCTCCATCCATCTTCCCTCGAGTGTGCTGCTGGTTGGCTCAACCAATGGTAGTCATGTTTGGAACAAAGAGCTGCCCACCATCTCCTCATTCCCAGATCCAAATACATGGGCTGCCTACATCCTTTCAATCAGCTGGGAGGTAATCTGGGCCATGACCTTACACTCAGCAGTTCTCAGAGTTAATCCAGAAAATGAGGAGTACAGATTGGAAAATAACTCTGATTGGCCCTCTCACATGGTACACGTCATGGGTCACCGATCTTTTCCACTGAAGACAGATGAGCCCAGGAAAATCTTAGTGACCCAGAAGCTTCTCAAACATCTGCAGTTTCTAATCTTTCATCCAGGTCTGCAGAACTTGTACTTCACACATGTGGGTCCTGGGTGGCTTAGTGGTAATGTCTGCAGAACTCATACTTCACACATGTGGGCCCCGGGTGGCTGAGTGGTCTGTGGCACTTGCCTTTACTAATCACTGCCATCTCTTGCAATTTCTCCTTAAAGTTATAATGGAATCAGTCAGTTGGTATGCCCAGTCCACTTTCTCCTCTTTCTATTAGTGTGACTCACAAAACATGGAGTTGAACGTAGTTGGTCTCATGGTTGCTGTCCAGATAGTCTCATTAAACAAATTATGGAATTGGTTGGCATGTAAAGTCCACTTGTTCTTTTTTTATATTTGCATGACAAAGCATGGAGTTGAATTTAGTTTGTCCTGTAGTCATTGCCCACACACACACTCACACACACACACACGCACACACACACGCACACTCAGTTTTGTGTCAGCCATTGTTAGGAGATTTGGGGCTTTAAAAGTAGAGAGTTCTTATGAACCTACAGGGTGCTTTAAAGATAGAGGTTGGATGCTCAGCATATTCTCCTCAAACCCATTTTCCTAACATTAATATGATTCCATTTGATGGAGAAATGAGATTTTATAGTGAATTGTTTCTCTGAAAATATTTGCCCAATCACATTACTATAATCCCTAACAACCCTCCACACAATATGAGCATTCTGTCTCAGACAATGCTCAAGTAAAAACTGATGATATCCGGTATATGAACTGCCACATTATGGGGTAAGGGAGGTTATCTGTAAGAGTTATTTCCTTTTTTTCTACACAGTATAGACATAGAGACTTTCAAGTCTATTGGAGAGCTGGACTCGGGGAACTACAAAAAGTACTTTCTCTAATGTTAATGAGATGGGGTAAGTATTTGCAGAGAAACATAATTTTCTATTAAAAAATTCCCCATTGATCCACACCAAAATAACCCTTTGAGTGTGGTATTTGTGTTGTCAGATTTGGATAATAGACTTTAGGTATATTTCTATAATCATATCGGCATTCGTCAGTTTTGGATCATAGAGATGTGATCCGAAGTAATTGGTCAGTTAGTTGATGAGCATCATCTGTTGCGGCTCGAGAGACCCAATCAGGAGTGACAGTCTCTGTTGAACTTGAAGCTGGTGTCTTGGGTTTCCACGTCTTGTTCTCTCTGCAGACTCTTTTCTACTCTGCCAATTGTTATCCCTCCAGTTATTATGGCCCTGTGCAAGTGATTACAGCTGTCCACATCAATGTCCAATGCCTTGAGGTTTCTCTTGCACACATATATGAAGTGCAAGTGTGGGAGACCTGGTGGCCAGTTCACCATAGAGGATAACATTAGGTACAGCCTTAGGTATGTGTCCATCACCCATTCGGTGTACATATCCAAGATACCATAGGTGACACTGTCTTAACAGTGTGACTATGCTTGGGATGTCTGCATGCTCTATAACCTCTGGGTTGGAAACTCGATCCTTCCAGGAGATGCTGGGGATGTATTAGAGGTAGTGTAGGTGAAAACTGTCTTTTTTGGTGGGAGTATAGTGGCCATGATTCACTGCCATATATGAGCAGTCTGATAAAGCAGGCTTTGTACACTTGCATTTTGGTTTTACTCTATATACCATTGCTTCAGACCATATTGCTCAGACATTACTGAAGCGGCCTTTACAAAGCGGAAGTTGAGCTCTGCATCAATAGAGAGTTTGTCAGTGATGGTATACCCAAGGTATGTGAACTTGCTGTAACTTCAAATTTGTAGTTACTCATGTTGATGGTTGGTTACTCTTTGATAGTTTGACTCATGACTACCATCATATTTAGGCTGATAAATAAGCCCAAAGTCCTGGCAAGCTTATAAAAATCAGTCATTAAGGTTTTGGGGATGAGTTGCTGTGTGGTCTTTCACTGCTGCATCATCGGCTAAGATTGCATCATGAATGATAATTTTGTGGGGGTTTGTTTGCTATTGTATCTGAGATGTGCAAGGCTGTAGAGTTTTCCATCTGACATCATGTGAAGATAGATTCCCTTGGTTGATGAGCAAATGGCATTCCTTGACAGTAGAGAGAAGAGTATCCAGAACAGGGTAGGGGCAAAAACACATCCCTGCTTGACTCTACGACATATCTCAAAAGCTTCAGAGGATGAGTCATCAAACCGAATTGCACAATGCATGTATTCATGGAATGACTAGATCATGCTGAGGGACTTTGGAAGACATCCAAACTTTTCTAGGAGCTTAAACAATCTGCTTCTGCTAACAAGTTCAGTAGCCTTTCTGAGGTCGATCAATGCTGTGTAGAATGGCCTTCTCTGCTCTCTGCAACTATCTAGTAATTGTCTAACTGTGAAAATCATGTAGATGGTGGACCTTTCTGCTCTGAAGCTTTTTTATTGGGTAGAATTGATTCATAAGTTTCTGAAGTCTGTTCAGGACAATTGGCGCAAACACGTTTCCTAAGTTGCTCAGCCAGGAAATACCAAGTAAGTTATTGCAATCGCTCCTGTCACCTTTGTTTTCGTAGAGAGTGAAATGTTGCATCTCCCATATCTTGTAGTACTTCACCATTTTTCTAGCATATACAAGGAAGCTTGAAGAAGTGTTTGAGTAGGATAGATTTCGTTCACTAGACAGCTTCTGGTGTGCTTTCTTTGGTAGGAGATTTTTCCATTTGCTAGGCTATCCATGGCCTTGCTGAGTTCATCAAAGGCTGGTCCACTGTTGCGTTCAACCAAGGTAGGTAAGCTCTTGATGGTGTTGAGGGCTATGTCGTTCATGTTTTCCTGGACTACAGCTTCAAGTAGTGTTCTACACAGCACTCCACTTGCTTGTCAAATTCATTTATGCGCACCCCTGTAACTAATTATACAGGGGCTGTCGTTTCGATGTAGGATCTATTGCCTTCTTGATTCAGCTGTACATGCCGCTGATGTTGCCTGTATCTGCTGTCTGGGTGTTCCGACATAGCTGCAGTCAATAGTCACTGCAACAGTTTCTTACAGTCTGTTAATCATTGCTTATGGCAGCTCTCATTGCCTGTATGGTCTTGTGGTTTGAGGCACTCTTGTAGTTGATAAGGGCAATGCCTCTGGTCTCAATGACTGGGATCATTTCACTAGAGTTTGCTTCAAACCAATCATTGGTATTCTTGTGCTGCCAAAAAAATGACAGGACTGTGCTATAAATAACATTCATCAGTAGCTTCCGTTTCTCTCGGGGAATTGTGCCTGTTGGAGCAGAGTGTTGCAGGGCATCAGTGTACAGCTGTGACATCTTTGTCAGCTGTGGTACCTAAATTGATGTGGCAAATTCCTTTATGTTGCTATGGAGACCCTGAGTTGCCCAAGTATCAGGAGCTGTCGGTGTCATTGTTATAGTCCAGTGGAAAGGAGAACCAATACAATTGGAACCAGTTCTGCTGCAGGAAGTGCTGGTAAGTTGCATATATTGACATCAAACTGCCTTAGGGCTCACTCCAGATTATCTTGTCCGGGTTTACTTCATTGACAATTTATATAAACACTATGACTATATCTGTATAATAGAATATATGTATATTTGCATGAAAAACTCTGGGTATAGTTGTGCTATAGATAACACGTATATTTGTATAATAGGCTTTAGGTAAATTTACATGGTAGAATATATGTATATTCACATAATAGACTTAGCTATATTTGTATATTAGAATATGATATATTTGTATAACCAACTAACTACAGGTTTATTTGTATCACTTTAGGTGTATTTGTATGACAAAACCATGTGAGTTGATGGTATGGCCCAGTATCTCTAGTGTGTCAATCCATCAACAATTGCTTGTAATATTCTGGAATCCACATTTCTGACCAAATTTCAATGAAGCATGGAATATGGGTTTATACCATCAATATATTTAAGGAGTTTAATAACGAGCAAGGTCCATCAACATTAGTGAGGTGGTCTTGGATCAAACCCCATTTCTGATTCAGCTTTCATCAGACTTGGAATATGTGCTTATGTCATTAAGGTCTCAAAGCAAGTTACTCAGAACTTGAATCAGGCTTTGCTCTTTTAAATCAAGTGTTTGTGTATTTTTGATAAGCTTCTTTTGGGATGAATTTCCTGTCGTGCGTGAAAAACGGGTAGGTATTGTTCGTGAATTTTTTAATGCATAGACATAAACTCATTGTGAAACAAAACGTCCCTGACACTTTAAAATAGTAATGCTATATTAAAATGCCTGAAGTATATTATCACAGCTATATTTATTATTCTATAGCATTTAATACATTGAAATGGCATTAGTCACGCATTACCTTAGATTTTTATTTGGTACTTTTTGTGGTGAATTTGTTAAACTCTGTCAGTGCAAATGTATAGCAAGGTATATCAAACACAAATTATTTAAGTAATTATACTAAGAACTTTTGCCAAACATTTTGTTCTTGAGTAATACTAAGGTTTCTTCTCAAAATAATACAATTAGGTCATGCAGCCATGGTTCATTTGTAAATGGAATGATATAAATGAGTTTTAAAATCTTAGTCTGACTAACCAATCTAATTTTGTCTTTAGCATGAAACCAGAAATGCTTGTATTTTGCTAGGTCTGATAATGAGGCAACTAACTACGATCACAAGAGACCATGCCATGTGGTTATTCAGCTATACTATCAATTGGATTTTCTGCTATTTTCTGGTCGTTTATCCAAAAGAGATCCCATTCTCTATGGTTGCCTTTCCTATCACTTATTCCTACATTCAGTGAGAGATCCTGCAAAAGACTTGGGAACTGAGAGTGCTCATTATAAAGTATTCTGCTGTTTTATTCTAATGTTAGAAGACTACTATGTTCCTAATTGATAAAACTGCATGACACATCTTTGTATTTTCATTCTGGAAATTTAAACATGCATCAATTGCTTGATGTTAAATAACGGGTACATGTAGTTGTCTCATTATTTAACAATGCAATATGAACTGAAGAAAACTAAATGCAAAAGAATGGAAAGTAAACCAAAATGAAACTTATACAGTTGAAAACTAGAATCAGATTGGAGTTCTATGCTTGAGAAGTTTTGTTAAGTAGGAAACACTTGCACCTGGAGCATGGAAGAAACCTGTTTGTTTTGGTTTGTTTTTTTTTTAAATCAAGATCAAGATCAATACGACTGCAGAAAGAATATGGTTTTTGCACAATAATATTAGTTTTACATTACATACCAAATTATGTAGATGGCTTTTAGTTTAGATTAGGAGGAACCAATTTTTGGAGAGAAACATTCATTCATAAAGCTGATTCCAATAAACTGTCATCATCATCATCATCATTAAGGTCATTCTGCTTGTTGCCATAGTTAATGATTGGTTCATTGTATATCAGAGCAGAATAGGAAATTAGTTATTTTTTTTTAAAAGATACTGTAAATTATGTTCAGTAATAATCATCCTCTCAGTTGTTATAGGGAATTGCATGTTATTATTATTATTATTATAATTATTATTATTATTATATTATTATTATTTATTTATTTATTTATTTAAGGAATGTTTCATTGTCCATTACTAACAGAACATGTATGAGAAAATTAAAGACATTTTATAATGAGACGTTTTCACATTTTGTTATCACATTAATCTTTATACAAAACATATACTGTATTGGCTGGAAAGATTCATTTTTAGGGCAGTATGCAACATGTCAGCCTTTCAGTAGCAGTGGGGGCTACTAATGCTATGGGCACCAGTGGGAATTTTAATATTACTGCTGCAATGTTGTGCCAATAGTATTTTGTAATAAAATGTTTGGGCACAACAATAATTTAGCATTTAGTAGTAAGGGAACAAAAGGAGTAGGAAATTATTTTTATTTAAAAAAATACTGCTAATTATGTTCAGTCATAATCATCCTCTCATTTGCTATAGGTGATAGTATAAGATTATTATTATTATTATTATTATTATTATTATTATTATTTAAGGATTGTTACATTGCCCATAATTAACAAATTGTGTGAGAAAATTAAAGAAGTTTTATAATGAGATGTTCTGACATTCTGTCATCACTTTAAATTTTATGAGAATATGTCCTTTATTGGCTATAGAGATTCATTTAATTTTTAGATTCCTCCAGTGGCTGTAATGCAGTGGGTAACATGACTACCTTTCAGTAGTACGAAGGGCGATTAACTCTATGAGCATCAGTGTTAATTTAATATTACTGCTGCCATATTGTGACCGTAATATTGTGTTAGAAAGGACGTGACACAACGGGAATTTAGCATTTGGTAGCAAGGATAAAAAAGGAATTGCGTATGAAATTAAAATGACATTTCCATTTAGGAACCATACTTATTTTTCTTATTTTTATCTGAAGAGGGTACAAAAACGTGACAATGGGCACAGGGAATAGTAATATTGAACAAAACCACAGCTTGAACTTAAGACCAGATGTAAAATATGAATCCTGGCTGAAATAAAAATCAAACTTCTATAAGCAGAATTATAACCCTATAACTCCCCTACAATCCCCTTATAAACAAAACTAAACAATTCCTTACTACTTCAAACCCCTTTAATCATAGAGAGCTGAGGCGAGGTGTAGTACTCAGTAGTACGTATCCAAAGATGGAGTGATGTGGAAGAAGTAGGAATATTCACACTCAAACATACCATCACTCATATCTATCCAAATATACGGTGATGCGGCAAAGTGTAGGAATGTTCAAACATTCTTACACAAACATATGAGTGATAGAGTATCATGTATGGTATAAGGAAAGGAAAAGGTGCTAATGTTTACACTGAAACACAAACATAACTTATATAAACAAGTATAAACAGTAGCACATGTGGAGTGAAAATTTCACAGGAACATACTATCATATATTCATGCTTATCAAAGACAGAATGATGAGATAAGGTAGGAAATGAAAAACAACTATCCTGCCATACTTGCATACCGTCAGACATCAAAAGTGAATATAGCAATATGAACTAGAGTGCATTCCATTTGACAGTGGTGATAAAACTTCTTCTTTTTAGCTCTATAAACATAGAATTAGAATATACATGGAATATTTTTGAAGTTCTGAAGCTACTCACTAAATATAGAATCATAGGTGGGTACCATTAATTGGAATTTTTTGTCTAGTTCTAAAAAGTATATGTTTGTCATTAACACAATTTGTCCATCTCTCAATTCTATTAACATTCCAATACAAGACCATACCGTTCGAACATAATTTTATATTCCTATAACAACCATACCATCCCAAACGTGGAACTGCATGGGTCCAATGGGAAATGTAATACAAAAAAGATTACACCTCCATACTCACACACATATTTACTGACCAACACCTACATCTACTAACCAACACAGTGTTAAATGAAAGAGGATGTAAAATGGAAGAATAAGAAAGAGTAATCAATATAACAGACAATATACATCTCACATACATATGCATATGCATACACATATAAAAACACACACACATACATACATACATACATACATACATACATACATACATACATACATACATACATACATACATACATACAAACATATGTATGTACGTACCTACGTACATAATATCCAAAATGGAGAGAAAGGGATAAAACTGGATCGATGTTCACACCAGCTAACAAACTGTTTTGGTTTGGTTTTCTGGGTTCTTGATTCATTATTTATTCAAGTTAAAATAACGTTGTTGAAGCAGAATTAAGAGACGAGTTTTGACAGTTTTATCAAGCAAAAATATTTCAATAGCAAAAACACAACTGAAACGATCGTCAGTGTATAATTTACTCATAACAACGCATATACATAATTTACTGTAGTAGACATATTCAAATAAATCATTTTCTATATATTTCCATTAGTACAAATTAGGTTGAGTAAATTAGCCACAAGAAAAGAAAATTGTATAAGACGAACACTTACACAAAGCAAAATGTAAACATTTCTTTAACGAGCTTATTCTATACATATTTTGCTCAACATTATTTTTCCTTCTACTGATTTCCTTTTAGGTCAGTTATTTCCTACGTGACGAGGAAAGGCGATGTTGCTTTTAAGCGGCTTTTTTTATAATATTTCTATTGCATTTCTGTACATATTTGACAGTTTTCAATGCTACGATGCATTCCATCAAATTTAATTAATTTATTTTCAGGGTAACTTTTAATAAATGCGTTTAAAGTTACGTGTGCGCCGGAGCAATTTTGAGTTTGTGGTGGCGATGGACAGGAGGTGGGTACGAGAGGCGCTTTCCCACTCCTGCTGGTGGGGCGTCCGGGAGTCCTTCCCCTGGGATTTTGTTTTTAAATTAGCACAGGAAATGGAGTATTTTAGATCATTCTGAGCATATTCAAATTAAAACTTGATCGGTTCTTTTTCTTTAGTTCTTTTAATACATAAAGCTATATAAACAATGATTTAATTAAAACAGTACATTTACATTAACACATTGGCACTTCACTTCTGATTCAAAACTTTCAAAAGATTGCATGGCGTGTTTCCCTAGATTTCACAAAGTCATTTGCGATATCACGTATGTCCATGCTGTCCGTAGCCTGTCTGTGAACTTATGTCGTCATTAATGTGTTAAGGCATTCCTTAGTCATGCTGGTGCGTAGATATATTTTTTATTCTTCGTAACGAGAAAAGCTATCTTTCTCTTGTCGCATTTGTAGCTGACCTTACTAAGATGAATTTTAGCACAGTCACAATATCTGAGAAGACTTGGCGAGAGGCTGATTACCTCTTTTGTATCATTCAACAATGTTCTGCACAATGAGTCTATTCACATCCTCACCTTCACTTTTAGCACTTTCAGTGAATGTAGCTCTGTTGCAAGGTTGATTTTATCAACGTCGTCCTTGCAGATAGCAATGATAAAAGTCCATATCGCCGGTAACATATTTCAGAAACATGTCTTGAAGATACCAGTAAGACTGATACCCTGGCTGGTCAAATATGTCTTTCACATAACTGAAAGTTAGACCAACTAACTCCCCTACCAGTAATGGCAGAAAATAAGCGGAGATCTGCTTGTGTCCGCTACCAGTAATGTCAGAAAAAAAGCGAAGATCTACTTGCTGGTCTAACCTAACAGCAAAGTCAATCGACTCAAAGTATTCCTGGCAGTACAGATCTTTCTCCGTTTAGGGGTATTCATTAGGCGCATCTCCAGTCTCAAAACGTTTTGGCATCTTTTGGCTCGGCAAAGTAGGCTTGTTGACATCCAAGTTATCAAGTTTCACGGTAACAGTGTCCCAGAACTTATTGTAAGAATTGGCGTCTTTCGTGGTGTCCAATATCGCGACGGTGAGCTGTGCGAGTCTCTGACCTTCAGTGGTGGCATGTCTTTGTGTTGCGGTGTTTTACATAGATTGTCTTTATGACGAAATATTTCAGAAACTATGCTCACACCAAACATAAAGTCCAAGTTGCTCATTTTGGGTTTGCTTGTCGGCACGGGTTCCAATGCACATAACAAGCATATATTTATGTGTTCTTATTTATTTTTCTCTACATTGTATTATATTTTATTAGAATAAAATCATAGAATTTGCCCGGATCGAACACGATAAAATAGATATATTTTCTGTGCTATGACACACACACACACACACACACACACACACACACACACACACACACAAATGATATATAAAACGGGCATACTTGAAAGCGGATCGGCATGATTTATATACATTTTAAATGTATTCCTGCCAGGATGCGTTCTTTCAAGTTTGAGCACAATCTGCTTAGCGTATTTTAGAACAATTTGCGTTTGGTTGTAGTAGCTTTATATCGTCGTGCGCAGGCATCATTTGTACGAAAATTTAACTACAAGTGCTCCAGAATTGTTGTGGGCTAGAAATTTTCTTTTTCTAAAGGTAAGAAAAAGACACAACCCAATAGATATAATAATTGAAAAACCATGGTTGTTAACTTCACAAACAAACAGCATCTATACAAAGTTCCGTATATTATTCTAAATATTTTTAAAAATTTAATCGTACCACATAATTTTAATGCCTGGTGCTATGCAACAGTCAACTATATCCTGTCCAATGCAAACATGTACAGATTTTCAGATTCTTTTTACTTTCTATCTTAAGTCGATTGCAGACAATTCACTTACTTTACTGAGTTACTGATTGCATTCAGGTATTTTATAATTGTTTCTGTAGAAGTGCAAAAATAGTGTCCGTAACATTAAGGCCGAAAAATGCAAAAACGGTGTAAATGGAAGATGACGAAAAACAATTTAGCTCACCATATACATGTCATTTATATAAAGAAAAATATTTAATGACACATTTAGAGGCCATGATCACATAACAGGCAATTACAGAGCGCTTACGAAACATGTATCCTACTATTCATTTACAGCCTGGTCGACTAGGACAGCCACTTATTTATCAAGACACTTGTAAAGAATGATCTAAATGAAGTAGCAAAAATCGTATCAAACATATTTGTTTCATTCAGCAACAATTTTAGTATTGATAGGTCCATGAAGGATGGTAAGGACATTGCTATGAAAAGAACGATTCGCTTTCTGGATAGTTTTATTTCATATGGGCCAACATGTCTAAGTGTATGTGTATTGGATCAGCGACTCTCGTTTCAATATGTGTCAAAAATGGAGGTAGAATGCGGCTCCTGAGTACTGCCCTATGGCAACAGTTGTAGTCCCTAAGTCGAAACTTAGAAATAACTAAGATCCCCTAAATATAACCACATATACACATACTAGGCGTGAATTTGCGAATTAAGATATGTCACATTTTTGTCTATTTTTAACCGCGTGAAATTTGTTCCAGGGCGATAGCGAACAAACAGTTGATATACGCACCATTCAACCCGGTGATCTTAGTCCATGGGCCAAAGCAAACAAACAGCTGACATACACACTTTTTAAGCCCTATATATTCTTACTGAGTATGAAAATACAAATTTAGATACGCAATCAAATTTGGCCTCTGGGTCTTTTCTTACCTAACTCTTACATGCAACCAAAGGCAAGTAGTGATGTGTTTGTGCCGTGACGAAATCCCTTAATTAGGAATTATTTCTTTTACCATTACTCGGAAATACAAGTAGTCTTAGATATTCTCCACATAATCGTGGATTATTATTATTATTATTATTATTATTATTATTATTATAAAAATGGTCGTACTACTGCTGTTGATAATATTATGGGAAGTGATAGTATTCCTAATAATAGCATCAATGTTGGTGGTGTTGGTTGTAATTATTCTAGGTTTGGGTTTTGATATTTAATAGGTATTATCGTTGGTGTACTTCTTACTGGTTAAAGTACCATTAATATACATTCTCAATGAATTTCTTGTTTATATATGTGTTAAGTACGGGTGATAGAAAGGACGATAGCTCTAAACACCATCATTAGAAATTTTTAAAAAATCACGGCAAATTGGGAAAGATTTTTTCCAAGAACGAGTGATAGAAAGAACAGTAACTCTAAATATTACGTTACGATGAGCATGATTAACGTCATAAATATCCAACGTCATGACGTAGCTAAAGGCCGACGTCAATTCCTGTGTGTCACTCACAGCGAACAGATGTGTCTCTGATAAATGTTGCCAACTTTTTTGATCACACCTAACAAACGGAGACAGTTATGTTGCTGAATATTGCACCAGGCCGCTGGGACAGAATTGTGTAAGTTTTATTTCTACTGAAAATATTGAGAAAGAAAAATTTCATAGATTTACTAAAGTATTGTAGTAGGAGAAGTGTGCGGAAGTGACGACACAACATTGGTAAAGGTATGTATTTATAGATATCACTTCCGTTTAGCACAATACCGGTTATCTAGTTCTAGTTATTATTATTGCTGTATAGCATTGATAATGGGGTGGTGATGCAGCTGATGATAATTGTATCTGTAGTGGTGGTAATAATGATAATAGTAATGGCAGTGGTCACAGGGTAGAAATTGTACTTGGTTTTGTTTCTGCTGTTGATACAGTAATGTTTGTTGTACTTCTTGCTGTGGTATCCGTTTTCGGAGACTTTCCTCTTAAAGAGTATACCAAATAAAAGATTAAAATTCTTTAAAGATTATACCAAATAAATTAATAAATAAATAAATATAAGTATAAGTATACCCAATAAATTATAATTAAATTATAATTAAAATTATTAATAAATAAATAAATATACTCCTTGAAATAGATACGGTTGAGAAATTACAAAGGTTTAAGTAGCAGTAGCAAGTTACATATATTATATATTGCGATTTTGAAAATTATATGCAAAATAAAGTAGATCCTGGTCAAAGCAAAACATCTGAGCATATAAAATCAGGATTTTGTTTGTAGCTAGACTCTATTACAGTATAGAAGTACTGTTTTCATTCATGTGCTTAATAACTGGTTGGGTAGGATCGCAAAAACAGTGTACGACAAATTAAAGCCGAACAAAAGCTAAATCTATGATGTTCAAAGAGGATGACGAGAAACGTGTTAACTCTAAAAGCACATGACATACGTAAGAGAAAAATAATTAAAGAAAAAGTTAGAGGGCATCATTACGTAACATACACGTATGGAGGTGATGGTAAAAAAATAATTTGAATTGTGGATACCTTGAGGTTAGGTTATCTCGAGAGAGCAGTTGGTTATGAATGTCAAGGTCAAGTTTGGGGCTAATTTTAGTATGTAAAATGTGCTATGAAACACCATTAGTTGTATATTTTTAAACGCATCCATGTGGTATAAAATACCAATAATATTGTATTTTTAAACACATCCATGTGGTAATTAGATTCAGTAAACTTAACCGCATACAGAACAGGGACAAGCATCCAAGTTTCAGCGATGTTAAATAGCGACGGCATACACCGCGAGGAAAAATCAGACGAGTTTCAGCGACTTAAAATAGCGAGCGCCTACAACGTGAAGAAAATCAGACGAGTTTCAGGAAAGAAAAGGAGAGCACAGTTCTTGGCGTGATATCATTTGTGCGACTTTGCATTGACTTTCTATTCCAACCGCTAATAATGTCTGTCAGTCTCAACCGTTATTATTGTATGCTAATGTGAAAGGATTTAAATAGAAGACTACAATTGTACGTGCTTTCAAATCTAGCGACTCATTTTATCCTTGCTTTTCAGTCATGTTTTTCAAACTAAAATTGTTATTTTTATTTTGTTTTACTTTTTTAATTATTTTGCCCCAAACACACTGTTTACAAAATACCAACCAATAACTTAACATGAAAGAAACTTTCGTGCAATAACTGATGGTCGTTGTAAGTAATTTTATGGCAATTTTCTGATTCTCTTTAGGAAAGAATGACGCCACATATGTTCGGCATGCCTAAATATAACGTAATCTTCAGATTCTGCTGTGGGTAAACTATTATGTAAAACTATTTTATCTATGAATGACACCATGTCATTAAAAAATAAAATATTTATAGCACATGGAGCTCATATAATATAGCCTGTATATGCACCGAAATTGACCCTTAAGCAATGACAAGTTCGTTGAGAAACGAATATATGGATTATTTCGATTGAAAGAAAATATGTCTTACCCCTTGACGATTCAAGCATAACATTTATATGCCTGATGTGACGTCACATCTTAATTTGAACATGCTGGGAGATCTTCATGACTGTATATAAAATATCTTGATGTTGTACGACATTTTCTAAGGTCTTCATTACAGGTTATTAAAACTAGTTTTGATTAGACAATATATATTTTTTACCAGGACAAGCTGATGACACGAGTTTAAAGATATCAGGTGCAGAATTGTAACTTGTGATAGATTATGACATTTTGGTGACCACTGAACGTGGAATTCACAGTGGAATTAATATGATATCACTTCTTAATTGTGTGTGTATATTATGTACCCCGATAAATCCCCCCCCCCCCAAATCTGTGTTGATACTGATGGACGATATGTAAGTCTGATGCTACCTGTTCATTAAAATGTGCAATTTTGCTGCATGCAAATCTTTCCGGAACAATAATGCGTACACTATAGACACATACCATTAATCGGTAATAGTTGTCACGGTACCAATTGTTTTTCCATAGGCCTGAATGCTAATGTTTTGTGAAATAAATATACTTTCTATCCTACTTCAGCGTGCGTGTCACACACTGTCATAGAGAAAAATGTTAGATTGTAAATTTTACAAGGATATAACCAGGTACTACACTGCATTTAAGAGATATAACTCTGCTGGAACTAAACAGGGGTAAGGGTTATCCAGTTACAACAGAAGCATTTTCAATGATGTGTATGACATTAATTTTGTAAACAATCATGAAAAATGCAAATATGATCTAGATATGAATTAACATAATCTCAAATGTTGCCAAGAGACTCAACATTTTTTGAAGCCTGACAGAAACTACAACTCTTACATAATACACCAATCACATCTAGTTTTTATGTTGTTTGTTTCTGGATACATTGTTCCCTACAACCTTCAGCTCCGCCCACCTGGGGTTGTACAATTGGTACCGTTATACCAACAGCCATATCTAGTGCGAAATTTAAAATGGCCACAGAACAGGTGGTTTCACAAATCATCAAACATAGGACTTGCTCCGGACACATAATGTACATATCACCAAAAGAAACCTTTAGCCGACGGTAGCTCCACTGCCGCGAGAAATACCGGTAAGTGTATATTATATACACCGATGTGTACAGCCAAAATTTTCCGCAAATTTTTGCAGCTTTTAATGAATGGGTGATATCAGTCCATAAACCGAAAATCAATATCGTCACGGGTGAGGGAATGATTTATCTGCTTAATACATTATAAACCATGACGTTATTGCGTCCTCCTACAAACAGGATGAAGATTTAGTGACGATCTGGAGATATACGGTAGATTAAATATGTCAATTATCTGCAGTCAAGGATATATTCAGTCACTTATGCACCAGTCATACTGGTTTGATCTTTAATCTAGTGGAAGGTCCCACTGTAAAGAAGAAACTTCAGGCTTAACACTTGACATGATTTGAGATTCAGGACTACATCTTACGTAAGGGAGAAGAATAGCGCTTGAGGCATTATGAGACCATTAACAAACCCAATTTGTCTTGTCCGGATCCTTTAGTGTCGTGGTATCTGGTTTGAGAGTTGAAAGTGGCTTTACAAGCTTCCATCTGCAATTTGATGGTAGAGACCAACGACAAAGTAAAGAAAGCAGTCTACGTTGGTTTGTAAAAATTGTTATCATTACAGTAATTTCGTCATCAGCATTGTCCGCCTTACTTTTTCATCATTGTCATAAGTATCATCATCGTTGTCCTCACTGTTATGATCATTTCAACAATTACTACTAATACTACTACTAACACTACTTACATTTACGTTAGCAAAGTAAATATTTTGCGAGCTTATATCTCCAGGCTACGTTTTCCAAAATAATGCTTTCAGGACATATTTCGCATTTCATCGCTGGCATACCATTTCAATCAAAATTCTGTCATTAAAAAATACATTATGCATTAGCATTTAGTTTTGAAGGGTGTATCGGCATGTCGATTTTCACGTCCTCTACAAATTCAAAGTGAAGTATTTGTTTTTGTTGCCAACAAAAATATGATACAAACTTTAACCTCTCATAAAAGAATAAAGTTGGTCATTTTGAAAACTTGCCATGAAGATGCAAATTTGAAGGTATGTTGTGAGAAAGAACCAACTTTAAATTATGTTCAATAATATGTCTCGCTTGCTTCGCCTGTAGTATTTATACCCAACTTCACTTTGCCTTTAGTATTTATACCCCAACTTGACTTTGCCTTTAGTATTTATACCCCAACTTGACTTTGCCTTTAATATTTATACCCAACTTGACTTTGCCTTTAGTATTTATACCCCAACTTGACTTTGCCTTTAGTATGTATACCCAAACTTGACTTTGCCTTTAGTATTTATACCCCAACTTGAATTTGCCTTTAGTATTTATACCCAACTTAACTTTGCCTTTAGTATTTATACCCAACCTGACTTTGCCTTTAGTATTTATACCCAACTTGACTTTGCCTTTAGTATCTATACCCAGCTTGACTTAGCCTTTAGTATTTATACCCAACTTGACTATGCCTTTAGTATTTATGCCCAACTTGACCTTGCCTTTAGTATTTATACCCAACTTGACTTTACCTTTAGTATTTATACCCAACTTGACTTAGCCTTAAGTATTTATAACCAACTTGACTTTCGCTTTAGTATTTATACCCAACCTGACTTTGCCTTTAGTATTTATACCCAACTTGACTTTGCCTTTAGTATTTATACCCAACTTGACTTAGCCTTTAGTATTTATACCCAACTTGACTATGCCTTTAGTATTTATACCCAACTTGACTATGCCTTTAGTATTTATACCCAACTTGACTTTGCCTTTAGTATTTATACCCAACTTGACTTAGCCTTTAGTATTTATACCCAACTTGACTTTCGCTTTATTATTTATACCCAACCTGACTTTGTCTTTAGTATTCATACCCAACTTAACTTTGCCTTTAGTATTTATACCCAACCTGACTTTGCCTTTAGTATTTATACCCCAACTTGACTTTGCCAGCACAACAAGAACATTAGGTCATTACAACCACGACTGACGTTGTTTAATGTAAGTGATACAACAAATCTCCATTCACTTATGATATTTCATGACTATACATCTAATAGTGTATAGGAAACAATCTGATCTATAAGTGATAAAGAGTGTATGGCGTACGTTTTTAAAACAAATTTAATAGCCGGATATATGTAACGAAAGTGTGTGTGTTTGTGTGAGAGAAATATAGAGACAGACAGACAGATAGACACAGACAGACAGACAGACAGACAGAGATTTAGAAATAACTGCTTTACACTCTAGTTTTAAATGTGTTGTGTACCATGATGATCGCGTAGAAAGGAGTAGTTCCAACTTCCGGATTACGACCACTTGGAAATAAAGCTAGTCTTCTGTTGTTCAAAAACATTAATAATAATAATAATAATAACAATAATAATAATAATATTATTATTATTATTATTTTATTATTATTATTATTATTATTATTATTATTATTATTATTATTAAATATAATATTCTGTTGTAATGATTGTGTTAATGTTACTGATGATAATGTCATTGCAACGATTGTAATAATCATCGTAGTATCGATTGTGTTAATGGTGGTTGTAATTAATCCTGGTTTCGGTTTAGGTATTGCGAAGATATTGTTGATATTGTCTTTCCTGATTGAAGTACTATTAATATCAATCAATGATAAAATGATACGGACAACCGTGTTTATTATAAGTGATAGATAGAACAGTAGCTCATTTCAGTAGGAATAAAAACACGGCTAATTGTGTGAAATGCCTTTCTAAGAACGAGTGATAGAAAGAACAAAACTCTAAACATTACGTTGCGACGAGCATAATTAAGGACATAAACATCCAACGTCATGACGTTGTGAAAGGCAACGTCCCCGGTACCTGTGTCAATTCCTATGTATTATTCACAGCTATCAGAAGCTTTTTTTCCTCTGGTAGGTATTGTTTATTTTATTGAACATGCATCACAAATCGATACGATTCCGGTACCGAATATTGCTTCAGGCTATACCAATTGATATATATATATATATATATATATATATATATATATATATATATATATATATATATATATATATGTATATATATAAACAAGAAAATACATACAATATTTAATATAAAGACAATACGTATATGTTTGCTTCGGGTGATATGTTTTGTCTTTTTATATATTATTGTACTATGGTCCGGTGGTCTAGATTAAAAATTAAACTTTTTCAATTGTGGTAGTATGGACGGATTTTCAAAATCCACTTTAAGTCCAATTAACGAGACTGAACTGTATCACGTTTGGGAAAAGTAGAATTAACGAATTACCCACTTTAAATCAAATTGGCGAGACTTAATTGAATATCATCTGGGAAAAGTCGAATTGACAAATTACCCACTTTAAGTCAAATTAGCGAGATTTAATTGAATATCATCTCGGAAAAGTCGAATTAACGAATTACCCACTTTAAGTCAAATTAGCGAGACTTAATTGAATATCATCTCGGAAAGGTCGAATTAACGAATTACCCATTTTAAGTCAAATTAGCGAGACTTAATTGAATATCATCTCGGAAAGGTCGAATTAACGAGACTGAAATGTATCTCGTCTGGGAAAAAGGTTATGGCTTGATATTAAATAATTATAAAATAAAATTCTCTTCATCCTCAGTACTCGTGACAAAAATGATTAATGCAGAGGCCTTGTGTACTAAACTGTCAATAATAATGACGGTTGTAGAGGTTGTGTATTTAGTTTTGCATATTGAGTATTGCTGCTTGGAACGTGTTTTCTGTTTATGTGCCCCTCCCAGAAAGGAAATCACTGTTGGACAAAATATCTTGCTCAAATCACTGACAATTGAATCAGGCAATCTCACTTCACTGCCAGTCTTCTATGTTCATCTATCTCTCAGTGTCATACTCTCACCGGCTCTTATTGGTCTCTAAAAATTATGACGATTATGCGCGTGAATTTATTTGTGTGCAAGTACTGGCTGTCAGTTGATCCAATGATGTTACATAGGTGACCAATCAAATACTGACCGCTCTGGATGAGGAAGGTCGTGAGTTCGATCCCCAGCCGAGTCATAACAAAGACTTACAAAAATGGTACTAACAGCTGCCTCGCTTGGCGCTCAGCATTAAAAGTTAGTGTTAGGACTGGTCGGCAGGTGTCAGGATAATGTGACGGGGTGGGACATCATGCCACATGTCTGCGGCATGATGCCTCAGTGCTAGACATCACTATAAACTGCCGCACTGCAGACATTGTAGCCATATGACTGAAAAATTGTTAAAAGCTACGTTAAAATTCCAAATCACACATCTAATCTGATTAGAAAAAAAAATAATCTAATCTTAATTTTGCTGTAGCCACAGTTACACGGGTTAGCTGAAAGAAAAAAAAAAGAAAAGAATTCAGGATAATTTTTAAACTCGTTCATGAAATCATGGGGACCTAAAAAGTCGCATTTACTGACACAGCGGCCGAGAAATTTGTCAATTTACTGACACAATGACATAAATTTGTCAATTTAGGTAATGTGAAAGTTATCAAAAGAGAAAATGTATATTGATTTTGAACATATAATTACAAAGGTTCAATCTACCCTGTTCCCTTAATTTTCCAAATATAATTTTAAAATGTATTATCCAGACAGTTCATGCATGCATGCGTGCATTTGTACGCTCGCGCGTGTGTGTGTGTGTGTGTGTGGTTACATTATTCTCCCAACACCGTTTAAGGTAAATACTCCAAAAGTCAGATATGATATAGGGAAAATTAGAGAATTGGTCTTGAAATTACTATTCGATCCTATTTTGCAGGAATAGATAGCTATAAGGTGGTATGGGGCTAGTGATATAAAAATATGAGTACGTCAGTAGCTACATGACTATAGAAATTTAAAGTCGTACGACTGTCGTCCACGCTGTGACGAAGTTAAAACAATGATCCTCTGATAGACATAATTTCTATTCCAGCTATCTCGCAAATTCACCCATGATTGTAACCTTTATACTCGTGCTGTTAAACTATAATCTACTACTATATGAAATGTTGATGCGAAGTTTGCTTATGTTTGGAAGTAGCTTGATTGAGTAAGATTGAAATATTGAAATGTTATTTATAAGTGCTGGAAGTATTTGATCATTACACATTCATGTGTTTATGCGGTAAGGTCATCACATTTAGATATGTCCACGGCATGTTAAAGCAAATGTATATGCATGATGCAAGCGCAGTTGCTGATAACACGTAAAGACAATTTGTGAAGAACAATGTTATTATACTGTTTACAACGCTTTGTAGAGCAGAGCAAAGACCAACATTTAACTATCTTTTACAACAATTCTGAAAGTCCAATTCATTAAACAAGTATTACTTAATTGTGGGAACACAATGCGTGGAACAAAGAATATAAAATAATATTGAAAGAATGGTTAACATTTCAATCTACCTACATAAGAGGTCTATAAAATGATTTCCATACAGAAAGTTTCTGCAATTCACGTGGATGATCAATGGCAAGTAAACATTATTGACAAGCATGCATATAACAAATACAACTTTGGACACAATAGATTTTGAAAGCAACATAAACATTCTCATTTAGGTAACATAGTGAAAAACAAATAGGTAGAAACACATTAAAAGTAAGGCTCGGTGTATTCGGTTATTTCACAACTGGCTATTTAAAACTCCGAAATTTAAAAATTAAATAGCAATACAGTACTCTAAAATGCAAAACAAGTTTTGCAAAGAGTTACTTTCCTGACTTTATCGAGGAAGTTGTCAAAATAAGGCGCATAATATCAGTATTTCCGTAGTATAAAACCTAAGGCCGGTGGGGATAGGATGTTGAATATATGTTTTACGAGCAAGAGTGACCTCTGTACGACAAACACGATGATATATGCAAAGTTTAAAATATTTTGAAGACCAGTATAAAGCAAAACGTATGTGACCGTTGAATAGAAAGGTTAAATGAATGGGGTAACCGTTGAGAACCAGCAGGAATCATTATTCTATTCAAATAAATGAACGAAATGAAGAATTAGGTTGTGTTGCCCATCAATCTCAGATAAAGTCTGAATCGTTCTGATACAATAATAAAATTGGTTACTTAGAAAAGTTGCAAAGAAGACGCGAGTTAAATGCTGCGTTTCCCATTTATTTTCCTTGTGGTCATAATCTGGGGCAAGAATGAACCAACATGAAATTATTTTGAATATGCGACTCATTAGCCTCTCCTGTAGATCAATAATCCAGCTAGGCATGTTCAGTGTAACATGAAAATGTATGTCATAACAACAACAATTTACGTGTTCTGAGTGTTACGTAAGTGATATGATCAATGTGAATGGACACATGACATTGCATGCAAATACATCGAACTGTGTCTAGGAAACTGAGCTACAAACGATAAAGAGTGTGTGGTGTACGCTGCCAAAGAAAATATGACACCTGGATATATCTAAGTACAATGAGAGAGAGAGAGAGAGAGAGAGAGAGAGAGAGAGAGAGAGAGAGCTGTTTTACAAACACTCTAGTTTTAAATGCATTTTGTGCTTTGTTGAAGACCCACAAAAGGAGAAGTCCATATTTCGCTTTGCGATTACTAGAAATATAGACAATATTCGATATTCTCCAATTAGGCATATTCTTCTTCTTCTTATTATTATTATTATTATTAACAGCAGCAGCAGCAGTAGTAGTAGTAGTATTGTTGTTGTTGCGTTGTTGTGGTGCTGGTGTTGCTGTTGTTGCTAATGATGATGATGATGAAGATAATGTTATTTGTTTTAATAATACTAGTAGTACTGGTGGTTGTTTTGGTTGTAGCTTTACATCATAAGTATTGAGAAAATTAAAAACCAATGGATAATTGTTTTAGATAGAAGACTGTTGAGATTAGGAGGCATTATTAGCGGTTGAGACAACAGTAAATGAAGAGTGGAAAAAATTACGTCACACAAAGAACGGCAACTCTACTACTCTGTGCTAAAACCCGGCTGTGTTGTCTTCGTTGGTAGGCGGCCGATATTTCAAATGCTAATTAAAGTAATAATTTACGCTTACAAATCCTAACGACTAATTTAAAATTAAATGTGCTTTAAAGATAATATTAGTAGTATTTTATAACACACTTTACTTTGAAAATTTTCACCAAACTGGAACATTACATATTTAACCAACTGATCTGGAGATTGGCCCATTAACCGAAAGCTGTCTACAAATAAAAGTTTCCTCATAAATCCATCAACTATGAAATCCGTTCTGTATAAAATATATTTTCACCATTGTTATGAATGAATTTACTTCTTCATCTGGACCATTCATTGCAAACATCATGATAAGTAAGTGGCTGTCATGACCAGACAAGTCTTGAATGCATAGTGGGATACATGTTTGGTATCCAAAAATCAAATCTGCATTCGTTACTACCAGTTCTTTTGTGCTTGCTTGTTAAGTAATGATGGCATCTAACTTTGTATTTAAATACTTTTCTTTCACATGTATCACGTATTTGTAGAGTTAAATACATTTTCGCCATCCTCTCTGAACACCATATGTTTCGCACTTATCGGCCTTGTTCTTACGTTTTGCGATCCTACTCAAACAGTTATTAAAAACCTGAAGGCAATCAGTATATCTTTAAACAATAGGCGTTTAATTGACTTGAACTTCACTCAGAAACCTTAAAAGTATAAGTTTAGATGTTTTGCAATGCCCTCGAACCATTTTATTGTGTATAGAACTTTCAAAATGGTAACACATAACATATGGAACTTGTCGGAGTTGGCAATTATATTTGAATGTATCAACCGTGTCTTTTCAAGCAATGTATTATCGCATTATCTGCACTTGACATTTTGTGCTCTGATATTTTTTTTTTACGTACAGAAACATGTTTTAGTCCTAACGAAATTTCACCTAAATGTGTTGATATAAACCTACGTCTGTCGTGCATCGTACGTTCTTCAAGAATTTACATTTTAAGCTTCTCCATATCCCCAGGACTAATTCTGATCCAGTTTGGTACAGGGTATCCTAGCGTGAAAGGCAACATTGAAAGACCGTTACTAAAAAATACTTTTAAAAAATTCAACAAATTCATCTAAGTATCCGCTGCGCAAAAATGTGATCAAATTTGACAGAAAGCATCATAGCGAGAATATATTTGGAGTTTGTGCAAGAGATATTGATCCGCGTTAAAACATGACCACTGTCTGAAAAAAAAAATATCTAAAAGCCCGCGTCACTAAAAGTAGAAAAATCATTTCAACCACTTCTTCGTCAAAACCGCTGAATAGAACTTGACCACACTTGATAGAGAGAAATAATTCTGGCTTAGAGACCTTTCAAGTTTTTGTAAATAATCCACCATGAACAATCGCCGACGTTACGAAAAAAAAAAAAAAAAAAAAAAACAAAAAAAAAAAAAACATTTAAACGGTTTTTTACCAACAACCACTAATTAAAAGTTTGACAACATTTGACAGAAAGCACCACAGCGCTGACGATTTCTAGAGTGATGGAAAGCACGGTAACTAAACATTACCATAAGATGAGCATGATTAACGTCATGAACATCAAACGTTCCAACGGTGCCAAAGGCGACGTCCCCGGATACAGTTTTTATTTCATGTGAGTCACTCAAATCGAAAAGACGCATCTTTTAAGTTCTGATAATTTCGGCTGAGCTTATTGGACGTGCTTTACACATGGATACAATTCTAGTACCGCTGAATAAAACTTGGCCAAACTTGAGAGAGAGAAATCATTCTGGCATAGAGACTTTCCAAACTGGTACCAAGCTGTCGGGAGAGAATTGTCTAAGTTATATCAAGTTTGTTTCAATATCTAAGGAAAGTATTGAGAAAGAAAAAATGTCATATAAATGATGTTTGGACGTGGACATTCCTATGTATGTCTCAGCTTCATCTTCCATAAACGCGAATTACAGACTTTTTACATTTAACACAACCTTAATTTTACGATTTGTCGACATTTGGAATCTAATAGGTAAAGAAGCAAGCAAAATATGCAATTTATGAAAATGTATTTAGTAGGTCTCCTTCAAGTGTTACCCCCAGTTTTAACTTCTAACAGAAATAACGAAAATTTGCACAGATCCCTTTTCTGCCAATCCTTTAAAGTGTCGGATGTATTCACACAGACAATATACAATCCATGTCTAACTTAGGATACTATACAATCCGTGTCTAACTTAAGACACTGTACAACACATGTCTAATGTAAGATGTCCATGTATTTGAAGGAAATTATCGTTAGTTTCTCTTTATAGAATGTATTTTGTTTTAAATATGCTGCTTTCTTAATTTACTCTCACCTATGCATGAAAAGAAATCTGAAAAGGGGCAGGATGTCATCACTGTAAAAAGATTTTTGTTGTGTACACATTCTGCATCATCAGTGCCAAGCACGTGCCTCTACTATCTGGTGATTTACGAAAGAATGTTAAGTATTATCTCTACGCTGCTCAGTTCGACGGACATGTTTGTATTTTCAAAGTAAGAAAATAGTGCAAAATACTGCCTCCTTTGCTTTGTTCATTTTCATGACTTCCTAAGGTAAATATAATATGTCTTGATCGTAATTTAAACTCAGTAAAATTCTTCATATAAATGTGCAAACATGTGCTTTCCATGATGTAAAAATATCCATGCCCATTGAAGCACTTCCATTATCAACTCTTCGGTTTCAATGGTGCGTAGTTTATATAAGTGTATATTGTTGCGTATATGTAATTAAATTCCTTGTGTGTTAGTTTTAAAATTCCTTTTTTATTTTTGTTTTATTACATTTTATTGAAATGATTATTTTCACGGGATTCGATATTTTTTAAAGTAAATTCTGTTTGTATAGAACGTAAAAGTATTACATTAGCATTATTGTTAGCTGACCTTAGTTCAGACACTTGGTAAACACTGAGTTAAAATGATTGGTCAGTATGAAGGTCATACCTCACTTGCGTAATCACCATGTGTTATCAACGTTTTTTTATTATTGGTTCTTAAATAAGACTATCCTGGCGTACGTGTCAAATGTCTTGTAGTAAGTGATCATGTGACCCACCACAAGTGTCGAAATGACGTTTTAGTGAGGTTTAATACTTAATATCACTCTTTTCCAGTTCAGTCGTAAAATAGTGCATTGACAGTTCAGAGGTATTTTTGTTGTTGCTAGACGAGTTTGTTTTTGAGTTTTTCTATTCTTCGGAATTAATAATTAATTCTCTGGGAAACGTTTACAAGTCCTGCTGTTCATCAAATTCTTGGACAAAGACATTTAGTGGAAATTATTCAGAGTTCTAAAGCCGGAATATTCTTTCGTGATTCATAAAATTCAACGTGGAACTTTTGACAATTCTTTCGTGATACATAAAATTCAACGTGGAACTTTTGACACATCAATACTGCATTCATCTGACGTCATCGCCCGCCATCTTTGAACTTCGTCGGGATTCGAACTTGGATTCATTTAGGACATTTTAGTGATAGGACTTATATCTTTTAGATTCCAGGATTAAGTTTTAGATTATATTCACAAACTGTAAGTCCTTTTTCATATTTTTACTGTGTTTTCTAGGGAAATAAATTATTTTTTGTTAAAATTTACAAAGCTTGTTGGCTTCACTCTTTTCTCTTGTTATTTTTGTACGAGACTACACGTAACAATATATATATACACACACACACACATATATATATATATATATATATATATATATATATATATATATATATATATATATAAGTGATCGGGTTTGTAAAATGTCGGAGACACCTTTTTCCAATTACAACATAACTATGTCTTTCTGATAGGTTGGAAAGAAAGTTTGTTATTGTTGGGCACCACAGGCACTTGATTCCGGGGTAAACTAATGTGTACATTCACCAATTAACACAAGGTAACTAATTCTCGCCAGTCACAATATGACCCCTCGATGACTCCGATCTAATTTTCAGATACTATCTGCGCACTGAGTCACTCATAATGTACACAACTGTAAAGAAGGCACTCCACACCTTTCGTCCATTACCAATTAAGTAACCTTACTGATTCTGAGGGGCCAATTTTGCGAAAAGTTTAGCCATTGCTTCGTGTCTTCCACACACAGGCGCGAATTCCATTACTCAACTTCCTGTCTACTTCGGAGTGAATACGATTTGATCGTGATTGCTTCAGTGATTGGTTCTTTGACTGAGTGAGTCCTTTCAAACATCGTTTTCTACCTCTACATTTCGGCTTAACCCGGCAAATATGCAATTGGAATATACACGGTATTTTCCGTCAAGTCGTTTCGCTGTTCCGATCGTTACATATGCTCAAGACTTTGTGACATTTGCCTGGAAAATATTTAACATTTCTTGACATGTTAATTAAATTGAATTTTTTCTTAGTGCTTTCTGAATAGCTATATAGGTGATCTCCGATTGTGCGAGATGAAAGATGTTTTTAAAAAAAATGATATACTTATTGAATCAATAGTTAATTAATTACCCGAATTTCAGTTGAGATATTATCAAAAAAGTATTAAAGATTGCTTTGTAAACATTTCTCTTTATGTTATATACTATGAATCTTATATAGGATTTACACTGTCAAGAAAATAAAAGGATTTACTTGGTTAGTTCTTGAGTAATTATTTGTCATTACTTTGCTTACCCAAACACACAGTTGAGTCTCATATAGGATTTACACTGTCAAGAAAACTCAAGGGTTAAATTCGTTAGTTCTTGTGTAGTTATTTGTCACTAATTTGCATATTCACAAACAAGACTGAATCTCACTTAGGATTTACACTGTCAAGAAAACTCAAGGATTAACTCGGTTAATTCTTCTGTAATTATGTCACTAGTTTACATATCCATAAAAATAATTTTTTATTCAAAATGTATACATGTTGTGACCTTTAGAGCTAACTGCACAGAACAAACTATGTGAGGATTTCGTTATGCAACAATTTACTCTTTATAAATGAAAGGTATTTTATTTTGGTAAACTTCACTTGTTTAAGAACTGTATGTGTGTTTTGAATGTAAAATGTATAAAGCACAATCATTTGCTGTTGATAAGGCTGTAGAGGGCCACAATATCATTTTTTTAGGCCAAAGTGGGACTGGCAAAAGTTTTGTGGTGAAGGAAATGCAAAAAAAATTATCTGCTGCAGGTAAAAATGTCAGTGTAACTGGCATAACACGCATTGCAGCACTGCACGTGAAACGATGCACAGTGCATTCCTGGTCAGGGTTTGATGATGGTAGATATGACAGTGATGAACTATGTAGAAAACTTCTCACTGATGAACATTTTGATTCATATAAACAAAATATTTTGAAAGCAGACTGTTTGATAATTGATGAAATTTCTATGCTTTCATTGAAACTTTTTGAACAAATTGAACATGTATGTAGAATGATTAAAAATTCAGATTTATATTTTGGAGGTATACAAGTTATTGCAAGTGGGGACTTTTTTCAGCTTCCGCCTGTACCTGACCCTTTGACATGTGATTCGGGTGAATACTGTTTCAAATCTACCATTTTGCAATGGTATTTGGGCATAAAATTGTCATTGATGAGGTCATAAGACAAGATGAATTAGATTTCATAAAGGCTATCAATGATGTTTCAAAGGGAGAAATCCCTGAAGATACCAAAAACCTGATATTGAGGCTGCAGAGACCTCTTCCTCCTGGAGATGACCCAATAAGACTTTGTGGACGGAACTTTGATTGTGAAATATACAATGTGTGCAAACTTATGGAAATGGATGGTGTATCAAAGTGTTATCAGTCAATTGACGAGGGTGACAATAATCGGTGCAATAAATTGTGTGTTCTAAAAGTGTTACACTTGAAAATTGGCTGTCCAGTTATGCTGGTCAAAAACTTAAGCTCAGCACTAGTAAATGGTTTACAGGGAAAGATTGTGGCAATGAAAGAAGACTCTGTGACAGTTAATTTTGAAAATAATTTAGTTTGCTTGGGAAGAGAAAATTTTACTGTTTACAGTACCAGTGATAAAAAGATTGTAGCTACAAGGCATCAAATTCCACTCATACTATCTTTCAGCATTATTATTCACAAAGCACAAGGATTGACTTTACATAGAGTTGAAGTTGATGCATCAAATATTTTTGCACCAGGTCAGTTAGGTGTGGCAATGGGGAGGACCAGAAATAAAAAGGGACTAAGGGTTATCAGTTTCAATTCCAACTCTGTGATTCGACATAGTTCTTGCATTTACGAATTCTATAATAAAAGTTTTGTACAGGTTGATTCAAGTTTAGAATGCTGTAGACATTCTGTTTCTTTATTAGAGAACCTCAGTGTTGACTTTGATTATGAAACAGGTTCTGATTCTGATAACCCTGACTTTTCTGATGGAGAAATTTTAGAAGCTGGGGAAGACACACCTGCTTCATGTAGTGACCAAGAACATAGGTTAACCACAGTTGACTCTGACATTTTAGAGCATCATGTTGACCATATAAAAATGAAACAACTTATCCAGAAAATGCAATAACACCTGAGCAAATGAGATTAAACGTAACACTAACAAAAATCTTCAAAAAGCCACTGCAAGAGTTGAATACATTTTGTGAGATATTGTACCAAAAAATTCAAAGTATCTTAAATAAAGTATGTGGTAATATAGAGGTCTGAAAACCAGATTCGAAGACATGGACTGAATATTATTCTGAAGTTTACCAGTTTTCATTGTCTCAGGAATGCATCCAAATTCTTGAAAATTTCTTGAATTCTGTTCCAAATGATGATACTTGTTTTTGCATTTGGAAAGATTTTTGACAGAAATTGTGAAATTGTTTTGGACTAATATACTACTGACATTTTCAATATCGCACAAGTTGCACATGCACCTTCCGTACTTGTATCAGAGCCAGGACAAGGAAAATTAAGGTATATTGCAGGTAGATGTATTGCAAAGAGCAGATACTATGTATATGAAGAAAGGAAAGAACAGTTTGTACAGAAAGCAAAATTTTAACTTGGTCAGTCAATGTTTCTTAAAAGTAAAAATGTTAGATCACCTTACAACTTCAGCTGTTGATTTGGAAAACAATATCAAGTATAAACAGACCTTGCACGAGACACAAAGAAGACAGAATATCAACCATGGTCTAACTAACATCAAGGATTCTGTATTTGAATTTTTCTTGAAAGTTGACAATACAAGGAGGCAGTATCAACATGTAGATGCATTACATTTGCATGGTGCAGGGAGTTTACAGTATTGTAAGACTGTAATATTTATGGATGAGACACTGTTTGAATATTGGCAGTGGCTGTACATAACGTTTGATCCCAGTAGGACTGTCATACAAGTGGACGATACCATGATTGCTTCTTGTATCAGAGATCTATATGAAGATTTGATAGGTCGTTACAGTAGAATAGGTGACAGTCAGTTCAGAAAAGATACCATTTCCAGTCTTGGAAAACTGAAGTCAGACAGTTTGAGAAAGAGAGTGGTCATTATATCAAAACACAAACACAGTAGTGATGCATTAGCTTTGGACATGAAATATATCTTGGAAGATCAGTCAGAAAATAAACTGTATTCTCACTTAAAACTTAAATCACAGATTTATGATCTGAAGGCTGTAGTATTTACTAGCTTCTTGAAATCGGATCTGAATTTGCTGTGTAAAGCCTATGGCATAGAAGCAGGAAATGTACAGAAGAGTGGTCTAGTTAATAAACTATGTAATGTAATACCTGCTTTGAATGAAATGCCAATGCCATATTTTTTTAGTACATAATTATCCTGTTGCCAGTTGTTCGAAAGTTAGTAGTAAGCAAGACACTTCCAGCTGTAGCAAAAGTCAGCCATGTACTAGAAGAAAAAAAACTAGAGTGGGAAAAGGAAAATGGACAGGAAAGGGTAAAGGAAAGAAAATGGAGAAATATGACAAAAGTAACATTGATAATTCAGTTTGCTCTGTATGTAAGCATCATTATTCAGAGGGTGAGTTGTGGATCCAGTGTGATTTGTGTGATGAATGGTTTGATTGGTTTTGTCAGGGCATAGATGAAGAGTTGTGGAGTAGCACAGAAAATGAAAAATGGTTCTGTACTAAATACTCTTAAAAAAAGAGTCAATGCTATATCAGACTTCACATTTATAAATATGGCAATATTGTCATATTTTGTCATTGTGCTTTTGGACTTTGGTTATATACACTGAACTCACATGCAGTTGTTTGTATCAGTAAAAAAGGAAAACTAATGACAATTTGATCCTCCACTCTCAGTTGACATGTCAAGTGTGAGTTAGGGATGGTGTTATCATTAGTTTTCCCCTATTTAATTAAAATGTACTGTCTTTAGTTTGCATCACCCTAAAATATTTTTATTATTTTACAAGTTCAACATGTGCATCATAAATATTCAAGTTACTGTATGTGTTCTTCGTGGAATTATTTTTGGAATGCATTTCTTTCACTCTTCAAACATATGCTGTTTTGCACTCATGTGTTACTGCTGGATCTGTTTTTGCGAAGAACATGTACATTGAACACTTATGAATATTGTTTCATGAAATCAAAAGAATAGAAAAAATATTTTTTGTTAAAAAGGGTGATGTACAGTTAACAATGATGCCAGTTTGGTTATAGTCTCAGATAGTAAAGGAAGATACCTGATATCTCAGTCACACATTGTAGGTATCAATTCCAATAAAATTACATAGGTTGACCAAAGCTGGAGAACTTCATAACAAGGCATTGATTTCCTCTCAGAGTCTTGAGGATCTTGCCAAAATATACAGTAATTTAATGAAATGGTATTATTTTCGCTTGGAACATGTGATGTAGCAAATAACAGATGGCAATTAGCAGCAGAGAGGGTGAACAGACCATTTTGCTTGAGACATTATTTATGAAAAAATAAGCCTTTCTACGAAAAGGAAATCTTAAGGTCAGTAACGTTAAACCACAACCTCTAACTGACCGTGAGATTTCTCTAGGGTTAGCTTATCTCGTTACTTTATCTCTGACTCTTTGGGGTTTTTTATGGTGTGTTTATTTTACGTGTTGGTCACTCAGCGTTGGTCGTTCACCCTCTCTGCTGCTGTAATTAACCAAAGATTTTATCCAGACCTATACGATATCTAGATCTTGGGTCATGTAAATTTATTGCTATAAATCCGAACGGAATAGCTTGTGCTTTTGAAAAGAAGTTTCTAAACTTAATCATATCCGTGTCCCCTGAACACCAAGTATAATAAATATGTTGTAAAGTATAATTATCTACTCCATTGAACACAATTAAGATATTGCAATTATCTCTGATTACTTTAGGAATTTGCGTGTATTTCTGAGTTAAATAAATTACGTCTGTATTTTTGTGACGGCCTCGCAAAAAATATCCGAGCTGGATTGGATTGTTTATCCAGCATTACATCATCGTACACTACGAGATTATTGATACATCCATCAAGATCATCTATAGATGGAAGCTTCATCGATATCGGCAATAAAATCAATAGCATCATTATCAGGACACGTCAGCGACTTTGCATTTTCATTAAAATCTTTAAGTACTTCGTAACATCGTTGATCATCTACAGATGGTGCTACTAAATATAACTTATCCCACTTGAGCCATCGCATTATCAGATTAAGTAATAATTACGTTTTACCAGACCCAGATGGGCCAAGTATAATTGCTCTGATAGAATTTGGTAGCGCTGGATGATGCTTGACTGGCTCTTGTTTTCGTGTCGCTGAGAAGTCAATTATATCCATATAATAATAATATGGATTTATATTGTGTTCGATGTAGACCGCCCACTCATACCAGTGGATTAACGACAACAATAATAAAAAATAACAGGCGCGCACTTTCAGGTAGGTGTGTGAAATGTGGTACAAAAAAAAATACAAATATATTTCATTAAAGACAGGTGGAGATATCGCTGCTTCGTTAGGTAAATTACCAGGAGCTCCATGGGCAAAGTATCCTGGTGAGAAACATTTACCTGGATATAATTATTGTGGTCCTGGAACTCGTCTCGATATCCAACTCGATAACCAAGACCAGCCAAAACCTGGAGAGTATCCAATAAACGCAATTGATCAAGCGTGTCACATTCATGATGTCGCGTATAAAAGTAAAGATTTACAACAACGGCACCTTGCAGATGTGAAGTTGATTCATGCGTTAAATTCTATACCTGATAAATCTCTCAGAGAGAAACTTGCTAGCTTTCTGGTAAAAGCTGGTATGAAAGGTAAAATAATGTTAGGGGCTGGTAATTAATCAACTGATTATTATCATAATAATGGAATCTGTTTATTATAGTCCAAGAGGATACCGGAGAGGTAAAGCAGCGATTAGTAAACTTGCTGAAGCAGCAAAAGTCTCATGTGATGTCGCTGCAGCGTGGTTAGCATGACAGGCAATATGGCAAATCTATCTACCACCAACTAAAAAAATTCAGTATGCACATTTTGATGTCAGTACCCCTAATGAAGTTCATCAAGCAGATATTTTGTTTTTACCACACGATACCATTAAAATTGGCAGACGTCAATACACATACAGATACGCGTTAACCGTCGTTGACGTTGCGAGTAGATATAAAGAAGCAGAACCATTATCAACTAAAACAGCAACTGAAGTTGCATCTGCGTTTGAACGCATTTATCAACGTGGTAGTCTACGATGGCCACAACTGCTACAGGTTGATCCTGGCAAAGAATTTCTTGGTGCAGTATCATCGTTGATGAAGCGACATAACGTTAAAATCAGACGAGGACACACAGAAATTCATCGTGATCAGGCAATCGTTGAACGATTTAATCGAACACTTGCTGAGCGGTTATTTGGATACCAATACGCAAAGGAAATATCCGCTGACTTTAAGTCCACGGAGAGATCTCGTGAATGGGTTGCAAGGTTACCGAGTGTGATAGCTGCGTTAAACAACGAAGTGACTCGTGCAACTTCTATGAAACCTTCTAATGCGATCACAAAAAATATATACCAATACAACGTAAATCTTCCTCTCAACCAGTACTAGGTAATGTTACCGTAAGATATTTATATGAACCTGGTGAACTTGAAGGAGGTAGAAAGAGAGCAACTGATCCTATCTGGAGTGTGACCACGCATAAAATTTCTAGCGTGGTAAGGTCCACAGGTAGACCCGCAATATACAGATTAGATTCAACTGCTTCTCAGCGTGGATTTGTACGCGAACAATTACAAATAATTCCTAAAGACACACAATTACCACCGCTCTCACTTTTGTAAACTTGTACCAGGGCGTCCAGCGCCCCGACGTCGATTACATTCAAGACAGGTCAGCATCACATTTTTGCGTGTGTGACCAAGACTACTATTAATTCTATCAACGGTAAATTGTCTTGGATTATTACTCGAGTACTGCCACAGCATATTACAGTTACAACTTGCACAATGATTATTCTGTTGTGCTTTTAGTGTTATAATAAATTCAGTATCAATGCTAAAATCGCGCTTATTTTTTTTTTGTCACATTGCTTATAACTCGCTAATTTTTTATTGATATTGACAAAGTTGTCAGGAATTTCTTCGGTTATTACGCAATCCATGATAACCCGGCCCAGTTGAGATATTTTTCTGACTCGAGACACTGCTAGATACTCTTAAATTTGACCACTCAATACGATCATCGACAATCCAAATACTTGTATCGGTAATAGTTAATCCCTGTGACGAGTGAATCGTTATAGCGTATCCTATCGTCCACGGCGATTTATCCATGCTTAACGCGCTCTCAACAACATCAACAACAACTAAAACAATATCATTTAACACAAGATTTTGTATTCCACCACCAGAAATCTCAACATCAACATTCTGTCATCGAGTATCTGCTGGGCGATAACACAAAGGTACAGGTAGATTTGAAAATTTTTCTTTGTGTAACGTAAATAATTGTTGTTGAAGTGTATCGCGAACTATTTTTCTACTTGCAACTATCAAATCAGCAGGTCTCCATAAAGTCCAAAAATTATTCATAGAAGTTTCTGGAATTACTTTAAGCATTATTTCACACTGTATTTTATCTGGCTGTAGTCTTATTAACTTTTTAAACTCTTTTAGTGATTTATCAATAGCTTTATGGTCATCAGTTATTTCTTCGTAATAATCTACAAATGTTTTCAGCCACTCATGTGGAGACGATCCAATGAAAGGTGGTGGTTGATCGCCGCACATTATCACAGCAGTATTCTTCAATAACAGCCAATCAAGAAATAGTTTTAATACCTCTAGGGTCACCGTGCATATCTCGTCCCAGATAATAATTTTAGGAATGTATTTCTCACCCATCCGCGATGGAGTCCATGCGCCTCCGCACCATCTAAAGAAACTATGATATGTACACGATTTTACTCCTCGTTCTTTTATTTCCCTGGCGAGTTTATGTGTCGGTGTCAAAACAATCATATCAGAACAATTATTAAATAATTCAATCGCGCGTGTTGTTTTACCTGAACCACCACACCCATTAAGATAAACGGTTTTATGTCTAGCTACAGGATCACATACAGATGGTGCCGATGACAATCTTGGTATTTGATTATTTTTGTAATATGTTTTCGCAATTTCAACATCGGCAGATAAAGAATAACTAATTATATCTTCACGTTTTATTCTCCATTCGCCCCATGATGCATGATCGTTAATACGCAATTGTTTTAACGAATCTGCATATTTTTTGTTTATATAAAATGAATCTGTCGCGACTCTGACTGCATAACGAGGAAATCTGTTTATCATCGATAATAGATTTGTCGAAACATACGCTAGCATCAAAGATCTTAAATGAGTAAACTGCGGTGACTCGCCATCAGTATAACTCACAATTGTACCTAGTTTAGTTCCGTCTGATAAATAAGCATTACTTCGACTTATAAATGTGTTTTTCTCTGTTGTATCAGCAATTATAAAATCGAGTTCAGCATCGTCCATGATTAATCTTGTACACGCTCGTTTATGATCATATGATCCTCCTTGCCTAAATTTACTGATTATTTTTCTGCCGAGATCTTTTGCAAATTTCTCATCACTTTCTCTCCTGCATTCACGTATACTATTAGTAATTTTAACAATATCATCTTCAGGATTAGGAAAATCTCTTCAAGCATCATTAATATTAAATACATCCAGTTCTGGCAACCAAACTTGTTTCTGCACGCGGTATGATATAATTGCTTCACTCACGCTCAACAACATTAAAATTCCAGCATCAAGCATGTACTTTATTAGCACTATTGGAGCCCAACATCGCTCTGAAAAATGTCTTCCAAACCACGCATAAACAATCGGATGGAGATCCCCGTAAAACTCGAACGACTTTATACAGGCGAATCCGGTTAAGTCAAAAGGTAAAGGTCCGTTTATCGCTACTCTGGTCATCTCGTGTGTCGGATGACCAAATCTCTTAAAGTATTCAGAACATTCTCCGTATCCAAGAAAACTTCCAGGATAACACGCTACCATATCAATTGAGGTAACGTCATTATAATCGTATTTAGTATTCCACAATCCACCGTGTCCGTCTTCCACACAACTGTGTTGAACTTCTTCAAGAAATTCCAATCGTGTCGGTTTCCATGAATTTTTCTCCTGAGCAGCGTGAGCAGCAATTGATGGAACGGTAAAACAGTTATTAAGTGATTGTCCAACCTTAATATCATCAGAGGTATATTTTAATGCAAGATTTTTCATTTCTTCGTGGAGAGATTCTGTACCATAAATATCACCATTAGACTGTACAAACTGATCATGATAATTATATTCCGAACTCTGAAACAGCCAAACAGATACAGGGTCAATTTTACTGATATTTCTGATAGCATCGAATGCATGACCATTATAAAATTTAACCGTTCTATCTCGTAGAAATATTGTTACTGCCACAGTCCATGCATGTGCGTTAGGATCAATAATATATATCGAAGCTCCTGTTGATTTATATTTTGGTTTGTACAAAATCTCTCCGGTTAACGTCTTCACTGTTATTGGGAATTTCAATTTCTTTCCCAGCTCAGCAACGTCGCTGATGGACGCTCCGGTATCTTTAACTGTTTCTGCCCACATATTTTTTTTTTTACGTCGTAAATCTGTTAAACCGTTTCAGCGTATCGCGTTTGTGAAGTGTTCTGTAACCCGTTCAGCTACACAATTTATTCTTGACGAAGTCAGTGATGACAATTTCATGGGTTTGAGATCCCCAACGTTAGGTTTATTATTTAACGGATATACCGCGTACACAACCGCAGTCACAGGATATTTTCGTTCGTAATATGGTTTGTCAATACCAGTAAGTATTCCTGGTCTGGAATTTTTACTAAGAACAATATTATTTCCTGACGGCATGTGGACAGAATCACGTTTGTCACGAATAATCCAAGTGTCATCGTCTGTCTTTACAATAAATTTTATTAAAATAAAATATTTCTGAACAAGGTAGTCAATAATCTCTCTTCCTCGTTTGTCATTCATCACATTAACAGTATTTTCAATTCTGAATGTCGACCACACATGAGCCGCACCATCGTCGCGAAATTCCTTTTTGGCTTCACGGATACGTTTTGTTACATCTTTATTCGTTAAAGCTAGATCTTGCATCGAAAAACTAAATTTGTGTTTCGGCAGTCTGTCAAGATCAAATCTAGCTCCAGAATGTTCAATTGCGGATAATTCCTGCATTATTATAATTAAGACAAATATATATTTAAATTGAATTTTAATCTCTTGTATATGATTCAAACAAAGAATCGATGTAATTGGCTTATGATCGGATATACTTCTCCTTGTAATAAAGCATGCGTAAATGAATTCTGCGGCTACCATATGCAATGCGTTAGACAAGGTAGTTTAGGACCAAAACCGTGTGTGCGGTGTGGTGTTGGAGTCAGAGGAAAAACTCAACTGTGTGTGCAATGTGGTGGTAAAAAATACAGAGAGCTGAAACGATATTACGATTAAAAAAAATAACACATCTTCTGAATCTCCTATAAAAACCGAAGAAGATTATCTCGCTAGATTTTCAAAATAATGATTTAAACAAATAATATTAGTATATAAATGGAGCAAAATGAGTTTGTAAAGCATCCAATCATCACCAATTATGAAGCATCTCGTGATGGTGTAATTAGGCACTGTAGATTAAAGAAACCAGTCGGTAGTGTTATTAATACTGGATATTTTAAATTTAATACCAATGGAAATAAAAGTTATTTCTCACTTAGATTCATCTACGAATATTTTTATGGGGTCATTAAAGATGGACTTGTCATAGATCACATCAATGGTGATAAGCTTGATAACTCGCTTGATAACTTGCGAATTGTTACACAAAATCAAAATTGTAAGTCCGGAAATTCTGGCGGCGCACGATACGCAAGGGCTGTTAAATCTATAAATACAGATGGCGAAGAAATTGTGTTTAAGTCAATTAATTCTGCTGGTAAATACTTTAACATAGTATCACCTTCAGTAAAATACGTGGCAGATAATATCACAAGATCTGCTTTTTCCAAAAGATTTCTACAAAAAATCAAATTCCAGTATGTTAGTCTACCAAAACCTTCTTCATGAACCAATATCTTCTCATTTTGCTTTCATAGTTTGTTTTATGCAGGTGTTTTTTTCATGATGTAATGTGCCTATGGTATCAGATGATTAAGCGAGACAACTCCGTCAAGCATAACTTAGTAAATCTTGCAGTTGTCGTTCTTGTTGTAATGACAGCAATATACTGTTAGCTTTGGTCAAAATGGATCACATACTGTTTTGAGCAATTATTGATATATCTTTCAATAGTACACAAAACACATATCACATTCTCTGATTGTCCAAACTTCGACTGTAAAAACATTCCAATGAATTTAGTTATGCATGTAAATCTCAACAATATTGCAAATAAAAATAAGATGATAAAAATCATTCTTTAGAATGCTTAGTGTTTTTTTATTTTGTTGATTTTGTTCGAAAATCTTGTTTTTTGTTGGTTTTGTGTTCGAAAATCTTGTTTTTTGCATGAAAAATGACCAAAAATCAATGAAAATCGGCCAGATTTTGTAGCGCTGAGAGGGTCAAACCCCCAGCGATTCTCTAATTGATTTTGATGATTTTTCGATTTTGTAGAAAACTTTGGCTAAAATGTTACTATGTTTTGCTAATATCAAGTGACTTTGATCAAAATTTCTTATTTTTTATCAGTTTTTAGTGAGTTATTGTCAAGTTTATCAAGAAATCATCAAAATCAATTAGAAAATCGCTGGGGGTTTGACCCTACAACAATTAAAAATTTTCAATAATTTCATCGTTGTACAAATAATGATGCTGTATGTTACACAATATTCTATGAATCATATAAAGTCTCAACTTATGTTTGTGTAAAATATCATTAATATTTATGTTTTCCACATTCTTATGAAACGCTTTGCGACTCAGCAGTGAATTGTGTACATGAGGTTATTTTTAGAAATGAGCATGACGCGTGTTCGTATAACTTATCCATTATTTTAGTATCCTTGGCGACGTCTGATTAATACAGACTTTTAACTGTGGGTTTTGTGTAATGTAGTATCAAGTATTTGGAGACTGAAAATAAATTCACATTTTACAATAAATTGTGATTTTATTAAGAAATCCACAATACATTTACAATAAATTGTGGTTTTATTAAGAAATCCACAATACATTTACAATAAATTGTGATTTTATTCTGTATACTTTAAGTACATTACGCTTTAACTATATAATAATATTTTCATTATGTATACATATTGAAGTCCGGTGGCCGATTGCTAACGCGCTGGATTCTCGTACTCAAGGTCCGTTTATTCGATTCTCGTGACCGGCATACTGTCGGGCGAAAGGCGATATTATGCCAAAATTTATTATTTAATGGGGCGTCAGCTAGCCCGTCTAGGTTTCAATAGAAAATTTGTACACTCTCCCACCATGTCACTTGGTGGGTGCAATTTTGTACTCCCTGGGTGATTATGATGTGGGAGTGTGCAAAAATTTCTATTGAACGTAGAGAATGCCCGTAGTACTGTCTTTAAGATAAGTTTGTATGTGACTGTGTTGTCCTAGAGTTAAAGTTCTTAGAATTAAGTCTACATGTACTGTGCTGTCCTAGGATAAGTTAGTTAAGTTCTTAGAATTAAGTTTATATGTGACCTCTGATCCTGCTAGGATGTTGTTTGGCAACCTAGGGGATCACATGGGGTTAAAATGTGCTGTCCTAGGATAAGTTAGTTAAGTTCTTAGAATTAAGTTTATATGTGACCTCTGATCCTGCTAGGATGTTCTTTGACAACCTAGGGGATCACATGGGGTTAAAATGTGCTGTCCGTAATTAAGATACAATCATAATCATAATCATATGTATATAATCATAATCATATGTATATAATCATCTTGAAACAGTCCTTAGGGGCTATTATTTTTATTTTATTCTGATTTTATTTTTATATTAATCAAACACTATAATATAATGAATTCCGAAAACATTAATGTTATTATTTCTGCGATTAAAATATTACAGCATAACGGTATAAATATATCTGATAATCTTAATCCTGAAAAAATTCTGTCTGACTTTGAATCATTAGAACAACGGAAATTAGAGAACAGATACACTTTACCATCTGATTATAAATTCATGAAATTTCTCCAGCAGGCAATGCTACAGTCGCTGGCAACAGTTACAGATAATCAAGTAAAACTGTTTGTTCGTCTCTCAAACGCTATTGACAAAATTAAGTTAGAATTATCTCATGAATACGAACAGAAAAAGATTGTGAAACTTCGTATAAGACAGTTAAGAGAGCATTGTGAAAATGAAAGTGAAGGTGGAGTTAATGTGATAATGGCTAAACAAAATCCCTGGCAAAACTAGTATACAGGTTATTTACTTATTTTATTTTATTCTGATAATTACGATTTACCCCCAGTAAAAAAAAATATTCTGATCCGAGTTAGATTCGGATATATATATTTTTTTTTGTTTTGTTTTGTTTTGCAATATAACACTCTATGATCTCACATACAGATTAATACTTAAAACTTCATTCTGTAAATCCAAAATACGTCCTATTTGGTCTGTAAGTTTGAAATGTATCCTTGATAATAACGGATTATGTACACGTAGATAAACGGGGTTAATTGGTTCAGATACATTTAACCACCCGGGTGGCGCTTGAGGACTGAATGAATATAATATATACCCCTGCTCAGCAGCGTTACGTTTTGAAAGATCTACTTGATAGCTGCCATCAATTACATCACATACTAGATTGACTGCGATCGTTGATGTTATATTAACAATACCAGGTGAGATATGACGGCCTCCACCGTATGGATCATTATTGTGTTTAAGAACCTCTGGTGGGGCTATTTTTATCCACGCTGCATGTATTTTAGGGAAATGTTCATCAATGACATTGTTGAGTTGTTTTTCAAATCCAGTTGTGTCAAATTCTGTTATTTTAAACGCTTGTGGTGGATCTGGTGGATATGTACTAATAAATAAATCTAATATTTTAGTACTATGTTTTCATGTGTCAAAAAGAGTTTTCTTAACAGCACTATCAACATTTAGTAAATCAGCAATAACCATTTTTAAATGTTTTATTACGTTGATGGTATTCTCAAAAGTATCGCTGGAATATTCATTTGATAATGTAATAAATAATTTTTTTAATTCGTTTAATCTTTTTTCAAATTCAACCTTTAGAGAATCTTTAAATTCTTGAAAAAATTTTCTGTCAATGAATTCAACACCAGACTTGACATCAGTTATTCCTCTACCTGTTATTTTATCACCTTGGATTAATGTCCATGGAGGTTTATTGAAATAATCAGGTTTAATTATATATTTTTTTCTGTTGTTTTTAATTTCTCTATGGTCGGTTCGGGAATTCCATTTGACTTTTGCTCAACATCAGGCCATCCTAACACAGATCTGATCGAACTTTGATAAATATCTACAACATAATCAGGGGAATTTATTTCAATTGTCGCTGATAATGTTGGTTCGTAAACAATGATTGCTATTTTGGATTCTTTTCCTGTGATAGATTTAATTCTGTGTTGGAACTCATCATTAATCTGTTCTATTTGATAACTGCCCGTTGAAATTCCAACAACTTGCCAATCAGGAGTTCCATCAGGTTTATTCTTATTCGCAAATACAAGTGATTTGTTTGCTGGTAGTCCACCAAACGATTTTGACCTGATATTTGGCCAGCTATTATAAACTAGTAATTGTGCTAATGCTATTTCACTTGCTGAAATTGCAGTTGGAAAGTTAACGCTAAATTAAGGATTGGTCGAACTTAATGATATCATAGTAGTTTTTGACGGCGTTGGATTAGTAACGATCTGTTGTAATAGTTCTAACGCCGACATTATTTAAAATACTCCGTTATTTAATTATTATTTTAATAGAACACATTGCGTTCTTTCGGGAATTCAGTTTTCTCTCTTATCACAAGTTACTTTATCACTAGAATCGCTGGCGATTTTAAATGCTTCATCGTAGGTTTTCATTATTGTTGCGAACTCCTCATCAGATATTTTACCATCGCTGAGGTACGCAGAAAGATACGATGATAGTTTAGAATAAGATGTTGTTGCTGTGTGTAGTTTTATTGTGTAATCGTGTAATTTATCATTTGTACACGTAGATATCTTCTTAGCGATAATACTGAGAATGCCTGCGATAACCGTTGAAGTTGAAACGACAATTGTTACAACTGCAGGTGCTGTCATTGTTATTGTTGATAATAATAATCCGGTTCCAGCAATAACAGCGGAAACTGAGTAAACAATTATATCAATAACAACCATACGTCTGCGATATTTTTTTACTTTTACTGTATAATCGTCGATGATATTTTTTAGTTTGGTTTGACACTCACATACTTGAACGTATCTGTGACGTTGAACGTCGATAAGTGACTCCGTCACTTGATTCATTATACAATGACAACGTCATTTAATTAAGTAATTAAACAGTGTCAGCTACGAATTCCAGACACCACCAGTAACGTCTCGGGGGCATTTCCGTTGATGTCAACGTAAACGTTTCTTTGATGTCCTTGGTTAGCATCACCAGTAGAGGATTATAATATACATTCGGTGATGATGAAGTGGCCGCATTAATTTCCAAACCGTACACAGATAGCCTGTATAACCCAGTTACTTCTGCGGTATGTTCGAGAGTGTTATCGCGCGATGTCCATGTTGATGATCCTGATGCTACTGTGTACAAGATATTTTTAATTTGTCCGTGTGGAATTTTAATCAGATTAGTTTTTTGAACAATATTAGGTATTCCGTTAATAATGTCGTTGAGTTTCATGTTAATATCGGAGAGTTTGATATCAACAGTTGGTGGACTTCCAAAAAAATTATTTTATAGATCTGTTTATGTTTCTACGAAAATTTAAGAAAGTTTGTATGTGATTAGTAAAATTAGTATTGAGTGTAGTCATTTCATTATTGATTGTAGCTAACGAAGTTGTCACAGGAATTTCCTTATCGTCTACATATTTCTTCGTTGCAGCGTCGAAATCTGATTCTGGTGTTCTAAGATTATTAATACCATTATTATTCATGTTGAGAAATGCACGCATTATACAGCCGTTGACTAATACGTACTTAGATTCTTGATCATCGACGTAGTTTTTTGTTGCTGCATCTGTATCTGCGGCTGGGTTTCCAAGGTCTATAATTTGATTTTGGTTCATAATAATGTTATCTGTGAATGAATCACCAGCTCGCTTGATAAAATCGTTAACTGACTTACCGGAATCTTCTATTTTACCTTGATCAGCAAAAGTAACGATATTATTAATAACCGCGGTGCGAATTCGTATAAGAACATCTAACAGTTGTATATTAGTCGTTTTTAATCGTCCTTGTTTATCCTGAAAAACAAAGACTTCATTTTGATCCACACTTGTGATATTTAATAAATCATCGATTTCATTTCTGAGCTGATCAAGAGTTGCATATTTAGATAAATCGACTTGCTGCTGAGCTTTGCGAGAAGATCTTCCATAAATATCTACCATTATATTTACTAGTATCTGTTTAAGTGTGACAACGTGGTATATTCATGCACGACTTTATGAGGTGGTGTTGTTGATTTTGATACAGCATCAAGTACAGTGAGTACTTCTCGACCACATATTGGCGGATCCGTTATTTTTTGTGTTGGTAATGTTGAATACCAGATCTTTGAACGCATCGAATTGTTACTTTGCATAGCAGTACTTGTGTTAACATACTCTAAAAATTCTTTTGGTGGTGCCAGACCATATGAATCAAAATAAATAATTCCACGTGGATCAATTGCATATGCCACCCAATGAGTGCCTGGGCCAGAGTTTTTATCGAGATTAATAATACCAGTTTCATGTTGCATTGCAACGGTAGGTAATTGATCACGCATAAAAACTCCTCTAAAGTTTTTATATTCAGTTGCTTAGCAGCATTAAGTAAATCAAAATTAGACATAGGAAGAATCATCGAATTCGATGACGAAGTCACCGGGGCAGTCTTAGACCTTTTCCGTACCATGAATATGGGGTCCCTGGAAGTCTTAGACCGCGACCGTATGCTGGGCCTGATAATCTTAGACGGCCCGGCTGTGGAACGTTTGGTGCTCTTAGACGTCTTCCGCGTTGTTTTGCCCGTGATCTTTTTTTTAAGTTTTCTGCGTGCATAATTCCTTGACCCGTTGCTTTCTTTAACGCCATTCCAGCAGCGGTTCCAACAGCGCCTAATGCAGCTGCTTTTGCAACAGCTGGGGCTGCAGCGGCTATTATTGCTGGTAACGCGGCAAGAAGTGGAAATATGCCACCCGTTTTAACGATATCTTTAATGACACTCGCAGAAAGATTAAATTCTATACCTTTATTTAATTTTTTTGCTTCATTGAAATGCTTATGCTGGCGTTCTGATAATGATAGCTTATTCGGACCACTTGCGATTTGTTCTCGCTTTAGTGATATTTTTGCCGCACAATTATTTTTTGATGATGATTGTAGCTTTTTAATCTGACCAGGAGTCAGACTGACATTAACTAGATATGACATTTATAATTATTATGAGTGATCTAATTACATGTTTTCTACTGGGGCATCAATAACTCTCATTCGTCCACCAACACCTTCAAGTAACATCGATTTATCGCTGAGTATGACAGCGACAGCTCTGTAATTAGCAATAGCTCCTCGGTTTACGCGAGCTCGAAAATATATGTCAACGACTGATTGTCTGGTTAAATCTAAATGTTCCAGCGAAAAGTAATAAATCGGATATAATGTTGTAAAATCTAGCTGTGATATTTGTAAACCAGTATCAATATTTTGATCACGTCCCATAATGTCATTAATCGATGATATGCACGCGCAACATGATTATTTTCAAAATTTAGCAACACTTCTTCAGAAGGTTCTTGATGTCCGTTTATCCTCAAAGAAACTTCACTAACCCCAAGCGTGTCAAATATCATATTACTTTCTGTCTGATCATTTACTCGTAAATTATTCTGAAGCGCAATAAAGATATGCCGTGGTGCAGAAACACCTTGCTGTGATGCTATTTGCCAAGTAAATAAACCATTAACGTTACTCTACACAGCATCTGTGGTCATTGTCAACCATGATAACATCGATTTACCACCTTGGCTCATAAAAGAAAGTAAATGTTCTTCTTCAGGTATTGTTGGAGTCATTACTGGCATCCATAAAGAAAGTTTTGTTAAATTTACTATACCAGCATTACCAACGGATTGCCATATCGCATCATCGTCGATAGCCTTTCGTACAAGTGCAGTTGTATGCTTAGCTCCAAAAATGACTTTTCTAACATTTCTACAGAATCCAAAGATATGTGATAGTGGAATGGCACATGAAAATCTTCTACTTCCACCGATTAACATTGTTCGACGTGATTTAAATCCTAAGTTAAAATCTGGATCAACATTAATAATTATATTTTGTACATCAGCGCCGGCGTTTCAAGCATTGTTTAGTGGGCGTCCTATATCATACTGTCGATACTCAGCGTGGTTAGAAGTATCCTTAACAAACATCATTGATGGTCCAGCTGATCTTGAATAATCATCACTATATCGCGCAAGACCAGGTATCGTCGTGGCAACGTCGACGTTTTCATGACAGATCTCAATCTCTCATGAATCAAAAATATATGCTGCACTTTTAAATAACGCCATGATGCCATTATTGAGTATTGTATATGATCATATTATTATTAAGTGATTTTATTACTAATTGCATCTAATTACATACTCAGTCACTATGATAATCATCGGCGATTTCATTAATAAGGGACCGATACATATTAATATCCATAACACCACCTGTATATAATCGTTTACAAATATCAGCTGCTTCATTAATGATTTCTGGGGAATTATTGCCAGCTCGTTTTCCTCCAATGAGAATTTCTAGTCGATCAACATCAGCAAGGACGTTATTGGGACAAGTAATAAAGCCACTTCCTAAACCACTTCCAGTTGCGCCAGGATCTTGATATTCTTCCTCTGTTGTTCTAACTGGTTGTCGTTGTCGTGGTGATTGAAGTCGTTTCATCATTTTTTGAAATTGTTGTTCTTGTTGCGGTGATGGTTGTTCTCGTTGTTGTGGTGATGGTAATTTAAATTGTTGTGGTAGTGATGGTAGTAACCGTGGTGATCGTTGTGGTGATGGTAGTGGTGATAGTAATTGTGGTTGTGGATAATCACGAAGTGATTGTGGAAATTGTTGAACTTGTTCTCCAAGTGTTTTTACTGGTTTCTGTAATTTAAATTGTTTAGCTCTTTCGATATGCTTATTTACAGCCTCATCAAATCTATTAAAATTAATAATATCTTCATCATATCTAATTTCTGGAATACCAGTATAGATGCGATATACATCCCTAATCCAATTGGCAGAGCTTAGAGATTTAACATGTTCTGGTTTTACATATTTTTGTCTTTCACAATATCCAAACGCGGCAATATCAATTAATTTTTTTGGATCCCTGATAGCAGCAATACCTTCAGGCGTAAATGTATCAATTATCTTAGTTCTTGGTTTAGGTTGTTGTGGTTGTGGTTGTGGTTGAGCTGCTTGAATACGGCCAGCAATATCAACAGGTATGTTTCAAGAGCTCTTTGTGTTGCCTCAGTTGCTGTAACAATTTTCTTTGTTGGTTCGACAATCGGTTTAAATAATTGTTCTGCACCTTCTGCAAATTCCACCTGAGACTCTTGACGAGCTTGTAGTTGTTGTTTGACTAAATCACGGACGGGTAAATATTTTTTGATTGCCTCTAGTCGCTCTCGAGCTAATCTAGCTGAGTGTGGTTCTCCAATCATTATATATAATATTTATAATGGCTGTTTAATTTACAGCGGCAGAGAGGGTGAACGACCAACGTTGAGTGACCAACACGTAAGATAAACACACCATAAAAAATTCAAAGAGTCAGAGATAAAGTAACGAGATAAGCTAACCCTAGAGAAATCTCACGGTCAGTTAGAGATTGTGATTTAACGTTACTGACCTTACGATTTCCTTTTCGTAGAAAGGCTTATTTTTTCATAAATAATGTCTCAAGCAAAATGGTCTGTTCACCCTCTCTGCTGCTCAACTCATTCTTCTTTGGCACATAGCCGTTTCAGATTTTTATCAAAGTGCAATAAAAGTATTGGCTATTAACGCTTTTTGGAATGTATCCCCAAATTAAATTTGGCCTCTTTGAAATTCCCTGTATGTGTAACACATTTATTTATTCGACCTAGTGAGACTCTCGAAAAGGAAAAGATTGTTCAAAAAGTCAAATGAAACTACATTGTGTTGGTATTCATTCAATTTTAATCTGCTATTGGATGACATACATCCAAATCCAATAGTGGCAAGATATTGGCTATATAGGATTTTGGAATGCCGTTTCAATCATTGATAGTGTACAAAGATTTTGCCATTCCTATTTCCAAAGTTTCTTGGCTGTTGTCATATTATTCTTTATATGGCAGACCTTCTTGATTCAGACCTCTTTTCAATGAGACAAAATGTTGTATGCCTTAAATATTGTTTTGCACTCAAGTTTCTTATATCTTGTACCCATTTTAATTCATTGTAGATTAGTCCTTATTTAATCTGAAATCCCGCATCAGAGTATAGAATGGCGATTGTAAGGATTGTCTTATCTCATACCTATAAAACTAATCAGGAATAATACCAGGTTGTCTTATCATGATAGCATACTAATAGAACAATTTATAGAGCAGATTCAGTTTTCACATTTCTAACTCACATTTTCAGCATAATGTACTTCTATATTTATGTTTTCAATATATAACACAACATTATCTGCAATGAATATGGTTTTCCAGATCATAGGTAAATTTGTGTTTAAATTATTACATCATATATTCTAATCATTCAGATTTTGGATTTCAGTAAGAGCATCTAGATCAGTGATGGTAAGGAATGCCTTGTCTCACATTTCTAGATTGCTCCTAGTAACAATGACAGCATCAGCTAAGATGATTATACAACTGTTTGCAACTGTTATGTTTTGGAATATTTGTGAAAATTACTGCATATACTTGCTTGTAAGATGAGCCCACATGCTAACTTCATTGACCCCGATATTCCGTCGCATACTATGCTGGCAGATAAGGTCTTTGCAGTTTGTTAGGATTAGTAAGTAGAACCACATTGACCCTGATCTGCAAGCATATTATGCTACAGCAAATCAGGATCTTTGTTATTTGCAGTTTGACTAGACTTATAAACGAGTATATATGGTATAGTGATAAAACGGATGTATCTATGTGTATTTTGAAAGCTAAATGTTATGTATACTGTTATCAACTTTGAAATAGGCCCTGTAATGAACATATCAAATGCACAATTCAGCCTTTCGCAACTCACTGATTTATTTAAATGACCACCACCTGATAACGAAAGCCTAATTGATACTGGTTGAATCCACCTTAACTATAACTCGTCAGAGGAAAATCATTTATTGTGTCTTATTCTGTCAGTTTGCTCAAACCATAGATTTTGGTAATATTTATGTTGCTTCAACATTAACCTCCCAAAATCGGATTTTGTATAGTAAAGCTCAGTGTTCAAGTTTCTATTTTAATTTGTAAATAAATAAAAGGATGGCTTCACAAAAATGTAGCCTCTTGTTGCCAATTTTTGCCTTTATTCCTTTTACATTATTTGAGCATGCTAATTACTTTTGCTGTCCTTACCACCATTATAACCTCACTCCTGTATTCCATATTGAATAGGGCAAGGTTGCCTGGCTCGTACATTTCTTTATAGTATCTTCTCATACATTTTAAAAGATAAAATTGTGAATTGACTTAAGTGTACTAATATATATATATATATATATATATATATATATATATATATATATATATATATATATATTGTTTTAGTTTATGGGTAAAGCAAATACCCTAGTGATGTTTTACAAATATTAACAATTGTACATGGACAGAAGATAGAAGAATGACATTACCTTGCAAAAGTAACAATCCAGCATTGCATGGTAAATGATCAAGATTAAATGAGACTGAGAAAGGAAAAGATTACAGAAATGGTACATAAACAGATGGACATATCTCTGTGAAGATGAAGTTTGAAATCAGTTTTCCCACGCCATATATTTTTGTAATATTAATGTTGTTCTACACGAACCTCCCACTTTAGTATTTTGTAGATTATAGCTCAGTGTCTTAGGATTTTTTTCGTTGTAAATAATTAAGAATATGGCATCATGAAGATGTAGCCTCTGGCATCAATTTTTGTCTTGATTTATTTTATATTGTTTCACCAAGACAATTACTTTTCGTATCC
>JAECUM010037663.1:0-40158 GCA_016617855.1 Megalonaias nervosa
TTGTCAGTTAAATTTATCGAGATCTGACCAGAATATTCGGAGGTTGCAGTATGGATCATTTGAGTACTTGATATAAACATATTTTGTTAAGTCAACTCAAACACTCAAAAAAACGCCCAAAAGTGGATTAGATTCATCTAGTAAACAGGATAAAACTAAGGCATTGATGAAATTTGACCTGGTACTCACGATTTGTATTGCTAGTCACACAAGTACACGTATCTCACAATCCACATGTTCATGACATCATAAGTCATGTTTTATCAATAATAATCCATTTAAAATATTGTAGAAAAAATAAAAAATACTATAAACACAAAAAAAAACGAAAGAACACAAAGTCCTCTATATTTATTCTGAAAACAACTACCAGGGTTTTGTTGTATCACATGACTACAATGTTGTCATTTGCTCTCTGCTTGATGAATCTGACTGTATGGGGTGCCGTAGAGGACAAAAGCTTGTCCAATCAGAACATTGCTGTTGAAATTTTAATGTCATATGTCCAGAATTCCAATTTTACCTGTCGTATAAAAAATGCTTGTCCTTAAAGTTCCATTTTCTAGGTCGAGATTTTAGATTGTATCTGTTGAATTAAACAGTAGTGGTTGAAAGTTATATTTTCTATGCTGAGGTTTTAGATTGTGTGGTTTAAATTACACAGCGGTGGTTGAAATTTCAATGCCATACGTAGAGAATTCCTAATTTACGTATTGGTTCAAAGAGTTTATGTTGAAAGTTCCATTTCATATGTTGAGTATTTTGATTTCATCTGTTGAATTACACAGCGCTGGATGAAAATTCAAAGTCCAATGTTGAGTTTTTAGATTGTATCTTCTGAATTATATGGCGGTTGTTAAAATGTTAAAGTCATATGTCGAGAGTTTCAATTTAACATGTTGAATCACATTGATTGTGCTGAAAGTTCCATTTTGTATGTTGAGTTTTTAGATTGTATCTGTTGAATTGCACAGCGGTGATTGGGCATTTTATTGTGCTGGTCAGAATTGTTATTTTTATATGGTGAAATGATGTGTTGGTGTTAAAAGTAACATTACACAATGTCCACTTTAACATTTGAAAATAATATTGAGTATTACGATTTGTATATTCAATTATGAGGCGCCATTACATTTCATGCATTTACAGTTTGAAAGTTACCATTCACAGGTCGAGAATTGCAATGAATTTTCTGCTAGAGGTCGCTCTTGTGAACGGACCACGTTATTTTTAAACAAGGAGGCTGCATCTCATTGCTGTGAGATTCAGTAGATGAAATCTAAATACTCACCACATGAAATGGAACTTTCATCACAAACAGTTGCATACAACGTGTGAATTAGGGATTCTCAACATACGATATTGAAATTTCAACCACCACAGTGTGATTCAAATTATATACTGTAAAACATCGACATAGGAAATAGAACTGTAAACCACCACTGTATAATTCAACATATAAAATCTAAAATCTCGATCTAGAAAATGGAACTTTAAGGACATGCAATTTGATCCAACACGTGACATTGGATTTCTCAACATACGACATTGAAGTTTCAACAGCAACTTTCTCATTGGACCAGCTTTTGTCTGCTATGGCGCTTCATACTGACTGGCCAGATTGCTGCAACAGCAACAGGTTTCTTGTCGTTGTTCTTGAAATAAGTATGTTGACAATTATATGTTCCTTCTGGTTTTTGCAAAAGGTATCTGACTTTCATTTAATATAATTGAATTTTAGTACAGCATTAAAAAGGAGTTTGTTGTTGATATCATGTGACTATTTGCAGACCTGGTCCTAGAATGTGTGGGGCCCAAGGCAGCATGCGGGGCCCAGGGCAGCAAGCGATGAGGGCGGGGCCCCAAGCAAAGAAACTTGTATTGCGAAGAAGCATGGGGCCCAATGCGGTTGCCTCATTCGCCTTGCCCTAGGGCCGGGCCTGATTATTTGACTTCTGATGTCATTGTTTGAGATTTGTGAAGTCATGTAAACTAGTTATGCAAAATGGCTAAAACCAGGTCAGGTTTTATCTATGCTGTAGTTTCATTTATTCCATCAGTGGATTAAAGACATAACGATTATAATAGTTGCCATTTCTGAGAAAATAAAACCATTTTCCTATCAATTTCATACAGGTATGAACAACGCTTAAATTTGCTAGGCCGGCTGGTAAGTGACTACCATATGTCATTACCATACGGTGGTGGCAAATTCCAAATTTCAGCATGCAATGCTGACCCCACACCCCATCCTAAATGTCCTAATGTCAAAAATGGGGTGGGAATATTCGGAGGAAACCCATATTAGAAAATGGACTGCTGTTACGTTTTAAGCCAGATTTGTTGTCCAAAATGTCGAATCTCTGAGCTGAACTTTGGTGTGAAACTATTACACAGTGACATGTAGCTTGAAGCATTGGTTTCAGATCTTAAATAGAACGCAGGAGAAATGGGAAATTGTCATCCCTTGTATTATATATTAAACACCGATACAAGTCCCTGTATCATTTCAGTTTTGAGGACTGGTTTATCAAATTACAAGAAAACATGATTTTACAGAAAATTCAGTCCTTGTTTGTACAACAAAATATTTTGAAGGTCTTTTGTCAAAATTTAAATCAACCCTTTTGTAAATGTTTTTTAAATGATGGATCTTTAACCAGATCCTCGTAAGGAGTTTTGAAAAATCTTGTTTGGGTTTTATTGGTAGAGATTAATTGAGGGTTAAACTTTTTTTCGTTTTAAGATAAGATTCTGATACTTTACATTGTTTTTTTCATACAGTGATATGAAAAGTTTACTTTGTATAACATGCATATATATATTGTTCTAGAATTCTTTAGAATTAAAGATTTGAAAGAAAATCAAAACTAATTTATGTTCATTATGTTGTAGCAACATAATGCAGGGCAGCAAAGTAAAGTTAGAATTTGTATTCTGTACATTGAAATGACTTTGCATGCCAATTTATAGGAATATAGTCAAACTTGTTTCGTGTGATACATTTTATGATTTTATACATGATCATCTTTTCTGACTTAGATGGTTTGGAGCATCTTGAAATTGGAACATCTTTAGATTTAGAAAATGCATGTTTTATAATCTAAAATGTTCTTTAATACCATTCAGTAATGGTCATGTCTGAACCTTGAAAAAATTAATTTCATCCTGGAAAAACCCTGGAAATGACCTGGAAATTTATCTTTAGAAAAGCGTGGGAACCATGCAAACAAGACATTTTGTGTTAACAAAAGTTTTGTCTGCATAATTAAGTTGCAATAGTATATAATTAGCAACATAGGAGTAAATCATTACAAAATTTTAAAATGCCATCACATAAGTAGAGAATTAATACTTTAGAAGAAAAATTAAAAGTTATTTGACTTGGCAACAATGGGGAGAGTTCAAGAGTTCTTGCCCAAAAAATTTATCTTGGGAAGACTCAAACAAACGACATCGTAACAGATAAGGAGAATATTCTGCAGCGGTGGAAAAACTGAGTAAATGGAAAGAGAATTATTTTAAATGTGAAGCAATGTATGTACGAAGATTTAAATAATGTTTTTCAGTGGTTTTGCAATGCACATGCCAACAGTACTCTACTACTCACATTTCATGCCTAAGAAAAAGAATTATTAATTTTTGTGACCTTGAAATAAGTATGTTTTTAAGACAAGAAGAACTGTTTAATAATTAATGGTGCTTTTAAATGAAGATATTAAAAGCTTTAAGTTATATTTAAATGAAGATATTAAAAGCTTTAAGTTATATGTAGCTTTCTTACTATATACTCATACATACATACACATACACATACATACACATACTTGTCACAAATATAGTCCGCCTCAGGAAAGGCCATCCGTCTTATATGGCCATTTTCCCAGTGCAGAAGGGGTGCCTATATATGAGCAGATCATTTTGAGATCTTGTTAAAATAATGTTCCCAGAGTCGGGAATAGCACAAAAGTTCCCATGCAAATGGATAAAAACAACTCGCACACATACTATTTTATTGGTCATAAGAAATAACAATCCTAATTGTGTTATTATTATATTAATAATAACAATACTATGAATAATTTATTATATAAACTCACCTGCAGAATGCAACAAGCCAGCATGATTATTAGGCAAAAGATGTGTTTGACACTGACCGCATTGCAAATAGCAGATATATTAACACTGCTGACCTTGATTTAATCATTTGTAAATACGAATGTAAACCAGACTAAAGTACATGACCTTAACTGTCATTATAATCCATAATGCCTTGGATGAATGAGATCTTTGTCTTCATCTATAATACCTTTTAAATGTTTTCCAGATTCATTATTAAGCGTGGTGATAGTGGTTATAATGTTGACAACAAAAGTGTCTGCAAATTAGGCTTAAAGTTACAAAGAATGTGATGTATAATGTATGCATTTGTGCTTCATTTGGAGAATCAGAAGTTACTGACATGAAAACAATACTAGACCAGATAGTACCAGTCTTGAGCAGTTTTTGCAGGTATCCAGCAATCTGAATCTACCCACAAGCAGGAAATAATTTAAATTTCTTTTGGGACTCAGTAGAGTTATATTAACATTGCCAGATTCCAATGCAGACACCGAAAGGACATTTTCTATTCTGAGCAAAATTATGGTCAACTCCAGAGGAAACCTGGATCTGGTATCAGGACATTATCTCCTAAGTGTTAAGGTCAACAATGACAAGGATTGCCACCAAGATAATCCATGCAATGATCTAAGAAATCATAAAATTGCTTGTAGTGCATGTAGGGAGAGTATGAATGGCAGAAAGTTACTGCAAATAAACAGATTTGATGAGAATATGATGTGTGTATTTTAATATTTAAAAAAGTGTAAATTTGCTTAATAGTTCTGATTTTGTTCATTTCCATGCAAAAAGTTGGGTCAATGAAAATCCACCTCTTTTGATGTCAAAACTCCTGACCAATTTCGGGAAATCTCCTGATCTGTGCTGACCTGACCTGTCATTTCTGTTACATGTATATGAAAGACTTTCCATGATGACTTGTTAGTCCTAAATGAAAATGGTGCTAATATTACAACCAGTTACAATGGCTACCACAGCAGCCAAATTTGTTATTGCTACTCCTCATGAACAAAAAAGTCATATTGACATGGGATTTTTCACCAGAAGACTTCTTATGATGTCTGGTTGGTCATAAATGAAAAGGGTGGTATAACTGAAACTGGTTGCTTCTGACACAATTCAGTCTCAGTCTGTGAAAAACAAAAAACATACATGTTCACTCTCATTGCATTTATGCCCAAACAGTCACAATCTGCAGGCATGGTAATCACTTGGCAATCAACTTTAAAGTAAACTTGAATATATGTGATTACATATATATGTGATACATAAATACTATTATATGCTGGCCTTCATAAACCCAATTTTATCCTACAGCGAGAAATTGACTGTCTACAGGGTATGTATTTTGTATGTTAGCCTTAAATTCTTAGTGTGGCGGGAGATAGCTGGTTTTATTTAGTATGGCACAATATTACTTTTGCATTAAGCCTGAATCAATAGCAGTTAATCAAATTCAATTGAATTGATTCCAATTATTGTACTGCAGATGTAATTTCTGTCTATTTTGATAATAAAGAAATAAAAAAATTTTGACTTGTCTTTGTAATGGTGCAAACTTTTTTAGATAATTTTTCCGTACATTTCATTATGGTCATTGTGACACATAAACATTAAGATTGTCTTACGGGCTAGGCTCACAATAAATTTCTGCCTGTGAAGGACGGGATGTGCAATGTTTGGAGCATGATTGGATTTTATTTAGAGTCCGTTCATAATGGTCAGACAGATGGAAGAGGCCAATTTTAACATAAGGTCAAATAAAAAATGACAGGGTTGAGACAAGCCAGAGCAGAATTTTTGGAAAGCTTGAGCCATTTGAAACAGGTGTCATAAAATGATATTTACCAGAATAGTTATTAATACAGGCGGTCTGATGATGATTATTCTGATTTTGATGGGAGAGTTAAAATTTTGGCTGTTAGAGAAAGTTAATCCTCAGGTTGGCTAAGGTCAATGAGGGTGTGTGTTCCCTTGATGAAATTTCATGGTTTAAGTATCATACAACGAAGTTTTTGGCAGTCTAAGATTTCTACCAAAGGGAAAGTCTAAGGGACTTGGAGGAAATTGAATAAGTAATTTCTTTCATTAAATAAATCATCCCAGGAAGGGGGTCTGGAATTTTGAGAGAACCAGAGAAGAGACAAAAGGGAATTCTCAGATGACAAGTGAGCAAGGACTTAGGAAGGCACAAAGGATAATCTCAATCTCGTACAATATGCGTTGATGTAAATCGGCAATTATTTGTTGAATTTTTTCATTTTAAATTCATTCATCAATTTTTCCATGGGTTCAGAAGCTAAGGGTTTGCATGTCTTTGTATCAAATGTTATATGACTCATGTATTATATGAATTAGTTAAGATTTAGTGACCTGGATGTGATAGAAATAATGTAGTGTAGGAATTTCATGCGTTGTGAGAATTAATATATTTGATTTGAATGTTATAGGAATCATATATCCTAAAGTAAATTATCTTTTTAAATGATTTATATGATGTATACTGAGAATTGATTTTTCTGTGTCTGGAAATGTATTTCATTTAATCGCTAATAACAAAGTAATGTAGTTAGGACAAGGAGTGAAGTACATTAATTCATTTGCAATTAAGTTTTGAATTCTTTTCAGCCAAGGATCAGTGGTGTTACCATTAGGAATGTGTGCCAACTGACATAGTCAGCTAGTGATTTACAGCCCACAACAGGATATAACGGTTTATCTAAGAGGCCTAATTATTCAGTAGGAATGCGAGTAGCCACTAGAAAAGACATAAATTCACATTATTAGGATTGTGTATCAGTATCGGGTTGCGAACTGACCACAGCTTAGTTCTGTTGAATTATGATAGATAATATCTGATGTAAAAAGAGTGGGAATATTGTTTGATCCCAGGAGTAGAAGACCCTGACACGTATTTATGTTGGTTATTATATTTTATTTGAAGGAGGGAAAAATAGCTCCATACCTGTACTACACAGTGGAAAAGAGCACAGTCTAGAAGCAGCAAGGTGATGCTGACATACCGGCAATCTGAGTTTGATCAGTCACTGGATTATATGATGAAAGTTGTTTTATCAGTGTAACAGAATGGCCAATTGAAGTTCAGATACATTTTGTAACTCTGTTCCTAAGAGAAAGTGAACCATTCAGATGTCATGTTCAATTTCATTTTGTTCATGTAATTGATTAAATTGTTATATTTTATATATGGGGGGCTCATGTTATTCTATTCTATATCTCTGCTCATATCTCTGTTATTCCATCCGTTAATTTAATATTTTATTGTTTACTCAATCTGGGCAATACCACTGTGGTTGATCATCTAGATAATGATAGCCAAAACCATAAAGGAGTCGGGGATCACACATCTCTCCCACACTTTGACAGTCTTATTTTTGTAACTACTGGCTTCTTGATGTGATTTAGTAACTACCTCAAGACAGTAATTTGGTGGAGATTTATATCAATGGATGCTATTACTGTTGACAGCTGTCTGCAGATCTTTCAATTTCGCTCTTTTATACTCTTTGGAAAATAGTCATATGATGTAATTCTGGCCAGTCATTGCTTGTCAGGGATGCCAATTGGGTTGGATTGTGCCAAAGTGATACTCTGCAACCCGGTAAGTGGCACAAACTGAGGGTTATCATATAATTTAAGTATCATCACTTGTCCATTTACACTCAATCAGTTGCAAATATTTAAACATTTTGTTTATCAAAGCCTTATAAGTTATAACCAAGACAAACAGATACCAAATGAATGCTGACAGCATTAAAAATACATTGACTAGCATAAAAATGAAGAATATAATATTAAAAGTTAAAAACATGCTCACAAATTATAAAAGAAGATTAGCATTTACAATGAACAAGTGAAATTTAATTTATAAATCTGTGATGTGACAAATGTAGCGTGTGGAACTGGTCATGTGATCTAGCATTGGCCATCATGGCTGCAGATGTATTTTGTCGTGTCAGCTGATGAAATAATTGATTTTAGTGCTGTTCAAATGCCGATTTGGATGGGAGTTGAAGTGTGATAAACATATTTCTGGGTGTGATAAATTCATACAAAGTAAGGTTCTAGAAGATTTTATGAGTTTCTATGATGTGCGAGATTGAACTTGACCACAGTGCAGTTGCTACCACATGAACGTCAATCACACTTGACATGTAACATGAACAATTGCATACAGATTTCAGGGTAAGTCACGATCTCTACATCTGCAGTTACACTGCAATGTTCAAATTCACTCAAATTCACTCTTTCTGCAGTTTATAATCATTTACATGAACAATATGTTGAATTTACAACATAAGAAAAAACCACCTTCTTAACCCAACATATTAAAGCTTTTGAGTCCCATTGTCTTCTATGGAAACTTTAATTTAATAGCATTAATACATTACTTGCTACCGTTGCATTGCTACCCTTTTCCAGGACACTTATTCCCCCATCAAAGCTAATATTCCATCATCCTATCATAGGTGGAATGCTAGAAAGTTAGTCATATCCACAGGGTTCCCGTGGTGATGGAAATCTGGAAATGTTTGTAAATTACAGAAAAGCATTCAAGGGCCTTGAAAAGTTTTGAAGTTTTCTCAAGTCTTTTAAAGTTTATTTTAAGTCATGGAATTTGGCAATTTCGTGCAATGCAGAAGAAATCTGATCCATCACAACGAAGAAAGAATTTCTTTCTAAGAATGTATATTGTGCAAATGTGTATATAGGATTGATTTTACATTTGCCTTGAATAACCTTTGGATAACTTTTCTGCTCACACCCTGCTCCTTGGACATTGAACTATGAGAATATTTTTTTCTTGAATTTTTCTGCCTACACCATGACGTTTGGATAATTTGCCTGCCCACAAGACGTTTGAAAATTGCTCCCTCCCCAAATACCAAAGTAAGTAAATGTTTTTTACCTTACTTTCCCCTTTCAAACATTTTTTTAAAAGTCCATTTAAAAGCAGCAGCTTGACAAGCATAGCATTGTAGTACTATTTGTTCTGTGAAGTAAAATGACTAAAAATGTGATGTTTTTGTGATTAGTTTATGTATTAGGTAAGTATTAGGGATCATAAATTTATGCATTAGGTACTCTTGAAATTGGTGTAAAAGTTCTTGGAAATGGTTTGGAAAAGCCATGGAATTACTTTTGTGAAAGATTGCAGGAACCCAGTATCCAGCATAAAATATTAATCTTTTTCCTTGGACTCTTGTGTTTTTTCTTGTGTGTCACGACACTCAACCAACTTCATCTTGTATTGATTTTAGGCTTCTTTTGTCCAAATATATCCTTTTTGTGTCATTTAGTCATTTCCCTTGCTTTATTTGTGTACAGCTGTATTCCTTTTAAATGATTTTGAAAGTGTTTTGCACATTGCTTAGTGAAGTGATGTTGAAAGTAATTTCATATTATTTCTTAGTACTGGTGTCACAGGAAGTATCTCCTACCCATTTAGTTTGCTAGTCATTTTATTTTTGTTCATTTTTCTCTTTCAGAATATAATTATCTCACAAGGTTTGCGTAAGTAAGGGCATATGAAGGCTACATGGGATCATCACCCCAACTTTTAACATGTACTAAGTGTACATATCTATTTGTTGCATTTGGGATTTCCATAGTTCCGAAATCAATGAAATGCCTCAGATCAATGACACTCAAACTGATGCTGTCAGTTCCTACTGGGGATAAATTGTTTGGCCCTTCCAAAGTGCCAGTGCCTGATAAGAGCAAGTCATGCCTCTCCAAAGGCAGGGAAGAGCAATGGTATCACTGAAACAGATCTGATGTGGACTTAGTCCACCAAATGAGATTCTTCTGTCAGATCTTCATCACTGAACCAGCCACTATTAACAAGTCTGTTACAGGGCACTAGGTTTTGATTGTCAAGCACTGGGCAAGGTTCTTTGCATAACTGAACATTGGGTTTCTGATTGCTGGTGTGTGGGCAGGGATCAGGCTGTTTGATTTCTATGGGGATAGAGAGTTGGTTTTGCTTGCCCATATTGGGATTAAGATAGATTGGTCTATTTCCCCTCACTATGTTCCCTTTCGCCATGTCCAGAAGAAAGGAGGCAGGCCACCATGCTCCCCTTAGAAGCGACCATTGATCCGCTTGCCTAAGAGAGAAGATCATAAAGTTATTCCAGTTACACAAACACACATGGTGAGATGTTACAGGACAACAAATACCCCATATAAACACCTTCCTGTCCAGTGTGGGAGATCAGAATGAATAGTCCTGTCTTGGAGCAAGTTCTTCCTGATGATACCATTTCCATTCTGGTGGGCTCTAATGAGTACCCAGAAGAACCATTTGTGGCAAGCCATTCCCTTTGATTGGGGTTTCCTTTTTCATCCCACCTTTCATGTCTCTCGTTGGACAAGAACGAGGTCTTAACTTTTGATCAGCGGTATAACATGGTTTACTGACTCCTTCTCCTAGACCCATGTCCAAAGCCTTTAGGGACTGAAGACCCTAGGATTCTCTCCAGACTGGAGAGGCTTTCTGGGGACTATTCTCATTCAGATCTTATGTTGTACCCACACACCTTGATGATTCAAGAGCTTATGACAACATCAGTTGTGGTGACCTATCCGCTCTGCTATGCTGAGGCCACTGGTTTCCACCTGAGGTTTTTGGGTTTGTTCTCTTGTTTGGTGCTTTAAGTACACCCGCCTGACTTGGGTGCTTCCCAGTATCAGTTGGGACTTGGGCTCACATCCTGATCAAAACTTTAGAGGACTTGGAACCAAAGGTGGACCTGCCAACCCTTATGATTTGACTGCAAGTCTTACTGAAATGAGCCTTAAATTCTGAAGCATATGTAATAATAAAAGAAATTTACAGAATATGATTGTTGTGATGAAATACAGATACCGGCTTGTTTGATCCAGATCCAGATCCAGATTTCATAATAGATTCAGTGGAGTTCATCAGGGAAGCAGTCTAACTTTACAGGAGTGCCTCAGACACTTTAAGCTGGCCATATTTTTCATGCAAAGTGCCTGCATTATGAGGCTGTTACTTAAATAAAATTTGATAGAAATGGCATCCAGCAAATGAACACTTGTTGAAGATGAAAAAGATAATAATCCTCTTAAAGTTTGAACAATCAACACACAAGTGTAGAAAAAAATATTAATCTTCTGAGGGGGAAAAAGTTTGTGGTTAAAAAGTCAAGGCATGCACTTTTGATATCTTTGGTGGTCTCTGTGGGACTTTTCAATCTGTGTTAATATGCCACAATGGAGGTGACCAGGGTCTTACTAGACCACAACAAGAACCCCCTTGGGGCTGCACTTTGGTGTTCTCATCACCTCGATAGCATTGCAAGATTTGAGGGACAAACCACACCAGTATAAATTGGCTAAAGATGTGCACCTACCCTGATCATTTGATGGGACTTATAATTTTTTTCACACATGGTCAGCTTCAACAGCCACACAAGCAGCCCAGTTAAAAAACAACCCGTACACCCATCTTTCAACCTTTTGAAGAGGTGGTCATAAAGGTCAAGGGAAAAGCTGTTTGGACTTTTCTCCATTCCCTGAGGGGGGGAACATAGCTGGCCCGAGGGAGTAGTACATACTTCTGCACCATCTTCCTCTTCCCAGTGTCCAAGTAGCTGTCTGACCAGGCCTCTTTTCAGAGGTCTGGTCAGGCATCGTAAACAATGTATAGGTATTTTCCACAATGAAGAAAGACTACCAGCTTCATTTCTGGGTCCCTCCTCACCTTTTGTGAACCCCCTTTTCTTAACACAAGTTCAAACCAGTTCATCTAAGGGAAGAGGTGTACACCCTTCTATAGAAGGGCACAGTCAAAAGTGTGGCAAACAACCATTATCCATGTTTCTATTCCTGGATCTTTTTTGGTGTTAAGCAGTAAGCTTTGACTCTTTATCAATCTTTCTTTCTTAAACAAATCTCTAAAGGAATAACACTTCTAAATGGCAACTTCATCAACAATCAGGAATGTCTTATGGTCAAATGACTGAGCAGTATCCATAGATCATCAGGATTCATGCTGTGACATTCACATCTTCCTGCCTTACTGGAAATACCTCCAGTTTTGCCTTGGCTAGGCAGTATTTCAGTTTTGTGCTCCTCGATTAAGCTTTGCCTCTGCCCCCAGGGCCTTTACTGGGGTAATGGAAGATTAGCAGGTCACTTCATATTTTTAGGGTCGCTGTCCTCTATTATATTAACAGTAGGTTGATGCACAACATCCTCAGAGATTCTCTTCTGAAGGACCTGTCCCACTGCAGGACAGTGGTGACTCATCTTTGTCAAATCTCTAACTGTGATAAGTTGGATCTTGTCACTTTGAACTTTTAAATGTACATGGGGATAAATTTATCTACCAGTCAGGAGACAGTTTGTGTTCTCTCAGATGGGATTGCTCAGAGTCTATCCCGCTCAGCATGTCTTGTGGCCAAGACTTTGTGCATCAGATTTGGGATGGGCTGTTCACCTAGAGGCAGAGGGTTACTAATAGTTCTTGAGGGACTGATTTTGGAAAGAATTGACCCTTAATATGAGCAATCTAGAAATGCAGCCACTGTTTCTAGTTCTACATAGGTGTTTCAGGCATTGCTGGATTTTAATTATATTGGATAGCATGTTGGTTGTATCATTCCTCAGGCATTAGTTTACAAGTACTCCTTTTTATGTAGAAATCTGGAATATTATGGTAAACAGTCTTTACAGATAGGATAGTGTGGTCACCATGAAATGAACAGTACACTCTTTTTACTGTGTGAGAGCAGAATCACTATTTCTTCTGTGAGGGAGGCCATTAGGGGATTTATTTGCTACAAGACTGAACAACAAGCACTGTCTTTATGTTAGTTCTGTTATGTCAGATCAGATTGCCTGGGTGCTGGATACTTTCAGTCTGAAATGGGATGATCTCTAAGCTTATGCCTTCCCACCTTTCAAAATAATTCCAGAGGTTCACTACCAAGTCTGGATCTCCAATTATCAGTTTATCCTGAGAACTCCCCTATGATCCCAGTAGTTAAACAGCACCCCCCCCATGACCTATTAGTATTCAGAACCCAAGAGATTAGTGAGGAGGGAATTGCCGTTGCAACCCAGGGTGTGTCTGCAACATAACAATCCACGATTCTCCACTCTAGCATTTGGCTTATATTCTTAAAAACTGATTTGCCAAGACCAGTTTCTGAGAAAGATTGCCCATTGCATTGCCCAGACCAGGAAGCAGTTTGCTTCTAAAGTTTACAATGGCAAGTAGAGAATCTTCTGTTATTGATCCTGTCTGTCTCCCATCAAATGCAGTGTCAGATTTTCTTCTCTAACTTTTTGAGGAAAGAAAATTTCTGTATTTATCATTAATGACTCTAGGGCAAACCTTTCTAATACTCTAAAGATCCCATCAGATATTTTGAGCCTCAGAGACTTGTATCATTAATGCCTAGATGGAACCTTTTGTGTGTTCGTTGGGCATGTCTAAACCCACTTATGAACCTTTGAGTGACACCTAATTCAAGAACCTTACCCTTAAGTTTTTCTGCTGTCCATAACACTGGTGAGGAGAAGGAGTGAAATTAATTGCTTGTCACTGAAAAATGATTTTTTACAGTTCAGTTGTGACTATGATTCAGTTTCTTAATTTCCTTTGCCAACCCAAGTTTCTGGCTGAGAAAAAGCATAATCAGTAGCCCCTATTCCTACTGAGATTCCTAGTCTCAGTCATATAAATGTTGGGGATGATCAAGAAAGGCTCCTTTAACCAGATTAGGCCTGAAGGGTTGGGGTTTTTTTTGGCTTGTTCTAAAAAGAGAGGTTAGAATGGTCTCTTTCTCCCAATCAAGGCTACTCAAAATAAAAAGAGCTTGTTAGTCCTTCACTAAGAGTGACCTTTCTTTTCTTCATGAGAATTAAATCCCCAGGAGGTTAGGGCTGTTGCTTTATCTTGTGCCTACTTAAATCGCTCATCTTTGGATGATGTCATGAGAGCCTGCTTCTGGCATTCTCACTACCTTTTCATCATTTTTTGGCACCACCAGAGTGAAGGCATTTATTTGTTGGGTCCAATAGTAACAGTTACAGTATGTGACCGAATCATCTACCGGTTACAGTAGGAAACACTTTCACCATAATGGGAAGTAAGTTTATTATGTGCGGTTTTGTTTTTTGGTCATCCACCTTGCTTTTTAGCTGGTAAATTCAGCAATGCAATAGTAGCAGGTAATGTATTACAGTAATAAAATTAGGGAGGTAAAACTTGTCATAATTATGTAATACTTGCCAGCTTCTATTGCAGAGATTCTCTCCTCCCACCATGTTCCGATATTTGATATCTGTCCAAGTCAAAGGAAGAAGATATTCCATATGTTGGTTATGACTAAGGAATCACACTGGGAATCTCAGTTCTCATCTTTCAGGCCATCCAATTATTATTGAAGGAGAAAGTATATAGGTTGGACTGGGTACTTAGCAGCCTGGTAAAGTGTAGCAATGCAATCAAGCAATGTAAGTAGTAAGTAATTAAAATTATTCCAACTCCCAACCCCTCAAAAACTACATTTTCATAGTGCTAACAGCTGCTGTAAAGCATGTGTTGAATAATATCAGAACTCACCTGAGATAAAAATTAATCCAGTGTGAAATGGTGTCCATACTAACTTGTCTGTGAGGGGCATGCATGAGAAAAGTCAATGTTTCATTTTTCAGTGTTCTTCAATGGTTGTTTTGGGCAGGAGGTAGTTCTGTTCTTAGACTGAAGATCAGGAGGTGTGTAAAACTTGATTCGGTTAATCAAATTGGTGCCAGTGTAACAGCCTCTACAGTGTCAGCCTCTAATTCTGAAGTATCACTTCAGTGACACTGAAGGGAAGAAACATACAGCGCAGTTAATAATCTGACCAACACACTGAAAAAGCATCTGCATATGCTACTGGATCAAAAAAAACTCTCTGCCTGTCAGTTTAAGCAAGCCATTTGGTAAACAAACTAATATAAAAGCATTTCCACAAAAAACATAAAAGATCTGCTCAGTTGAATGAACACGTGCAGAATATTATGCTTCTTTAAAATCTGTTGATGCAGAAAAGTAGTTTTTAGCTCTACTGGCAATAATCCAGAAGATATTATGAAATGGTTATCCATTGTCCATCTGTCATCCATTATATGTTTCAGTTTGTTATTGCTACTCATCCTAAACTAATTGGAGGATTGTGAAACTTTACACACATTCATTCCATCATCTAGTTGGTCATAAATAACAATGGTGCAGCTTGGACATCCAGTATGGCCACTAATGACCATCTTGAAAATTTTGTTTTATTATACATCCTGAATGGATGGTCATATGATCACAGGGGTTTTCATTAAAAGACTTTTTATGATGTCTAGTTGGTCCTAAATCAAAATTGTGCTGCTCTGACACCCAATATGGCTATAGCAGCAGCCATTTTGAAAGTCTTGTTGCTACTTCTCCTAAATGGAAACTCATATCGACATGGGGTTTTGACCTAAAAACTTGTCATATCTAGTTGGTCCTAAGTGAAAATGGTACAGCTCTGACATCAAATATGGCCGTTATAGTGGCCATCTTGAAAACCTTGTTATTGCAGCCCCTTCTGAATGTATGGTCATATCATCGTGAGGTTTTCACCATAAAACTTCTTATGATGTCTAGTTGGTTCTAAATGAAAATGATGCCAATATGGTGTCCAATATAGATGCCATTGCAGCAATCTTGAAAATCTTGTTACTATTTGTATTTAATGGAAAGTCATTTGAACATTGGGTTATCACTGGAAGATTTCTTACAGTGCCCAATTGCTCCCAATCTAAATGGTGCCTATATGACCTCCAGTATGACCACCCAGTGGCCATCTTGAAAATCTTTTTCTTAATACACCTCCTATATGGATGGTTAAACAAACATGGAGTTTTTCATCAAAGACTTCATGTGATCTCTGGTCAGTCCCAACTGAAAATAGTGCTGATCTGAAATCCAGTATGGCTGCTGTGGCTCCTGTTGTTGAAAATCTTCTTATTACTGCTCTTCAGAAATGGAACATCATATTGACCTGGGTATTTGGTAGTTAATGAAAATGCTGATCTGATATTCGGTATGGCCACCATGGCAGTCAGGTTGAAAATCTTTCTACTGCTATTTGTCCAAACTGGAAAACTGTTATAGACATGGGATTCTCACCAGAAGACTTGGTGCCTACTTGGGCATAAATGAAAATGATGCTGATCTGACATCAAGTATAGCCACAGTTGTGCCATCTTTAAAAGATTGTTATTACAACTTCTACTGAGTGGATATTTATATTCATATGGGGTTTTCACCAACAGACTTATAATGATGTCTAGTTGGTCCTACATGAAAATGGTGTATTAATCTGACAAATATGACCTCTGTAGCAGAAAATTTGAAATCTTAGTATCGTTCAGAAAAGTCAGAGGTACATTCAGCTGTTAAAAAGAAGAAATGATCTTGTCTTTTATTTCTGGAAAATCTTTTTTTGTCAATGGAGCATTTGTCTCTTTGATGGACTCTTGTTCTTAATGAGGCTGATAACAGAGATTTTAGAGTCAAATAAAGTTTTTTATACATCCAAACAAAGAGTTTTTAAATTCAAAATTAGTGTTCTGATCATTTTTCACCATGGGAAAATGTTTTAAATCCTTTCAGCTTAGAAACTAGTTTTATGACTTTTTGAGCACCTGCATTTTATGTTTCTTTTTTATGTCAGGGATGCAGTTATCACGCATTTTGTCAAATTCTGTTATATACCTATTTACAGTTAAATAGGACCACATATCAGCAAAAGATTTTTCCACTTCTGAGCAAACAAGTTTTTTTCCCCTTTAAATTTGGTTCCTGTATGATCAGAATCAGAGATTTTATCAGAATCACCACATTTGTTCAGTTTGCAATGCAGCAAGTCTTATATGATGTGCTGCATCTTGGTCAGCTTGCAGCACTGCAGCATTTCATTGGGGCTGCACCTAAAGAAGTTGTTGGCTAAATTGTAACCTGTAACATAATGAGTAAGCAGATTTGTTGTCCACTATTTGTATATTTTTTAATTTCTTTGAATTGGCTCCCAAGGTCATCTTAAAGAGTTTGCCAGTCACTGTACTGTTTATGGGCCTACATAATTAACGATTAGTAATTTTGGTTTGTGGTAAGGTTTCATAAGGTTATTTTGACTTCAAGATAGGCATTTAAATCTTCTGGGCATCATTTCCAGCAAGATTTGTCATATAGGCATCATGAAGTGATCCCATCATTCAAATGAAAAAAGGTGGTGGTCCATCACATGAGTGATCAGGATAAAAATGCTAGCCAAGGTACTTTCTGCACTCTGAAGTTTTACATTCCTAATATCTCAGTGTGTTGTTTTCAACTGAGTCCAAATTTTTCATCAACTTTTGGCATATAGTACTGGTCTAGTCTAGGAGCTGAATGCATGCAGATTATGTATTATATTTTCAAGTTCTACTTCAGTTTCTATATATATATATACATACATACATATATATATATATATATATATATATATATATATATATATATATATATATATATATGATGTGTATATTAATAATCAAGTTTTTCATATTTCTGGAACTTACAGTGCAGAAATTAGCAAGACACAATTACTGAAGTGTAAAATAGAGGAGAGTACCTTGTGTTGGCAGGTAGAAAACTAAGAAGCAGCAGATGATTTGAGACCAGAATTTTAATTTGAATCTTATATTTGTATAATTATTGTATTATTGTATGGTATTTTATTTATTTGTTTAAAATTGTCCATTAATCAACTTAATGGCAGCACAACTCGTACCTTTAAAATGTACCAAGAATGAAAATACCAGCAGATTCGATGAAATTAGATAAAGAAAACAAGAATGCAAACAAAGATATAAAACAGACACATAGAATTAAAACTTATATAATATATAAAGTAAATATAGAGAATTAAAATGTAGGAATCGCTAATGTGTAACAGGTAAATGAAATAAACTTTGATTAGAATATCAGCAGATGAAATATGAAAGAGTACTAGAGTCCTAGTGAACTTCATCTTTCACAAGTTACCTCAGAACAATTTCAGAAACTAGCTTGATTCCAGCTGCAATGCATCAACTATCCAGAATTGAAAGTTACATCAGAAAGTCTGTGGTCTGAAATTGTCAGTATCAACAAACTGCTAAAAACCTTTCATTTGATGACAACATTAACTAATTTACACAGATTTAAAACACAAAGATCACATATTGTGAAACCTATTGTGACATCCATCCCTCAGGCCCGGCTGTACATATTCTGAGGTTTCCTAGGAAACCTTGGACAAATATTCCTAGAAAAAACCTTGGAGTATTGGTTGCTGACTTTCCGAGGTAATAGTCCAAGGACAAAATTTTTTTAAACCAATGTCCAAGGTTTTTATTTTGTAACCAATACTCTGAGGTTTCCTAGGAATCCTCGGACATGTCCATGGTTTTCAAGCATTCTGAGAATTCCTCGGACATATTGTCCGAGGCTTCCTGGGACAAATCATCCAAGGATTCCTAGGATATATCATCTGAAGTGTCCTCAGACATATCATCTGAGGATTCCTAGGACATATTGTCTGAGGAATCCTCAGATACCTCACTGGCATAAAACATCAGACCAACAATAATGAAGCAAATATTGCAGAATATAAGAATACATTTATAGTTTTAATTTGTTCAATATGTACAAATAAAATTTTTAAAAGGTCCAAATGTCAAGAATTCCCATAAGGTTCCTTTAGAGCCAAATTGTCCATTTAATTTTGAAAATCCATCCATTTATATACTGGTTTCTTGATGGTTGTAGCACTTCATTGATTTTCTTGTTTATCATCGCCTCTTTGATATTCTTTTGGATCAGTTCTGTAAAAAAAAAATATTGGTTGAAAATATAAAATGTGATGAATTAATAAAACAAACAGTACGCATATAACATAACTGTTATTGGCAGCCTTCAATTTACAAATCATGTTTAGAATCCTTTAGTTCTAAAAAACAAGGTATTAAACCTTAAAACTACATTTCTAGAATGGACTGTTCTTTGAATTTGGGACCATCATTTTAAATTGTCGGTAACAAATACAGTCAAGATTATATTCTGTTCCTGGCTCAATGCCTTACAAGTTCAGACTAATGTATTCAATCAGTTATAAGATCCTGATGCATCCCTTTAAAGATATTAAAATTATTCAGAATTAATGTCATATTATTTCATTGTACTGTAATCAACCCTTAAAGATTTGATACAGTGCTTGTTGCTTATAAAGTTTTTGGAAAGTTTGAAATTGCTGCATCTTTATCTTACCTTGGACTTTTTGGCATTACCATGATCTTAGTCCATTTTGGTGTTGCCATCTTGGTGGTCTATTTTGTTGCTATTGTCTTAGCCATTTTTGCTGGTTTTGGTGATTGTGGATTTGCATCTTTAGTCATTTCAACCCTAAATTAAAAAAACAGTGCAAACTTTTCTAATCATATGCAGTACATTCCATGCCATTTACTAGTGATGGGAATTGATTACTTGGGGAAAAAATACATATATCCATGTTTATTGCTGAAAAAAAATGTGGTTTGGCATGGTGGCCTTTAAAAATAAAACTAATAATCATTTTAATTATGTAACCTGACATCCTTTATAAAGTTAAGAGACCATTGATGCTTGCATTTTTGCAACTTTGTATGCAACAGGTAAAATAAGGCATGAGATTGGTATCATGGAAGCCATATTTGCTTTTCAGTTAGACAACAAAAGAAATCCAATTTAAGTACTATTTAATATCATCAACATATGACACGCATGAGCATTAATCATTTTAATATGGTGCACAAATTTACACCAGAAAAGAAGGGCATATACTATCAGGGTTTGCAAGGTCTATAAAGTTGTTAAACAGTGGCAATCATGTGATGTCACTGATCACTACCTCGTATCTCAAAGTAGAATGCAGCTGCAATTTCGGACAAACACATGATAATATGGCAGGCCAGTACAATTATTTAAATTGTAAAATACTGTACTTAAAGAAAATGGATAAAGTAATATAGCTTTTCATCAGTATACTGAAGCAGTACTGAATCTGATTGATTGCTTTGTAGATTTTCTTGCTGCCTAACAACCTATATGCATGGATGTTCTCTTCTATTCTTACATGTCTTGAACACTATTCATAAACCTATTCTTCTGATTTAATGCACTATAATAATTATGTACACAGTTTGTTCTAAGATCCATTTTTGAGTTGTTAAATATTTTTCTGATTTTATTGTTCTTTCAATGATTTTAAACATGACTTCATTTTCATGTTTAATAATAATAATAAATAATTAAAATCAATAATTGTTTTCTTCTAAATTCAGCTAATCTTAATGAGTTAGTTTGCTTTGCTCTATTCAAAATGGGCATAGTTATATAATTTTTATCGTTACAGTGTACTATATTCTTGTAATTTTCACTTCCAAAGAATTAAAACTGAATCGTACAATGATAAAATTAGAAAAACAACAACAATAAGAGTTATTATTATTATTATGGTTATTATTATGGTAATTATTATCATCATATATCTATAAGGATTAAACAATGCATAGAAGCGGGAACACTCAGTCCAATTTCCATACCATTGTTCACGACAATTATTTTAAAAAAGATCCCACTTCTACAACACACACAAGCTATCAGTGAGATAAAGACGAAAACAACAATAAGGTTTACTGAATGCTGTAGGCCTACATGTTTGTCCAAAAACAATATGGCTGATGGTGCAATGCCTAGTGGGTAAATGACATCATACAGTATTTATAGCTCGCTAAACAACCCCATTCCCACCGAAAACAGATGCAATTGACTGAAAAACTGATGCAGTGTACAGCCAGCCTATAAAACGAGAGCCAATAAATGTTCTTATCTTTTTCAAATTTAATGTAATATAATAAAAAAGAAATGAACTTACCTCCAATCCTTCTAATAATTCCTTCTGTAATTATCCCAAAACTTGGCAACCTTGCAGACCACCAAATCTCCGACTTTGTAATCTTTGATTGCCATTCTCGGCTGAACAATATTTAGGAGGTTACGAACATTTCCGATAATAGGATTATCATTATACATAATGCAAACAAGTTCATGGCGATTGATGAATCCACTCGTTTATAATGCAAGTTTTCACAGACCAGTTTGCTTTTAATGGATCACTTTCGAATTTATTATTATGGCGTTGCAAGCAATGGAAGAATGTGAAAGAAATATTTCCCAGAACTTTCCACAACTTAAGTATATTTTAAATTTAAAAGCAGTAAGTAGATAAGCACCTGCTACGAGCATTACGTAGGGTTCTTCAGTTGTCTAAATTTTGTTCAATAAGATAAATCTATCTCCCATATTCTGATCGTCTGCAGACCGGAAGTGCCATATCAGGCCAAACAAATAAAAGTTACCGGTCGGCTGACCATCGCCGTTTAAGCTGCCGATCCTAGCACTTTTTCATCAGGTTAAAAATAAAAAAAATGAAAATATTAAAAATAAAAATAAAGATTCCCAACAGAACTTTAAGTGCTTAGTAAATTTTATATATATATATATATATATATATATATATATATATATATATATATATATATAGATCTACATACTAGAAGTCTGTATGCTTGTGGCACAGTCAGGGTCAACTGCAAAGGCTTTCTCCAATCTTTGAAGAAACCAGAGGCAGTTAAGAAAAGGGGAGATTATAAAATCTTGTTGCAGGAGGGAACAAATTGAACTGCATCAGTGTTTGGACAGACAAGAAAAATGTTTACAATGTCTCCACCATGACTGACCCAAAATTACAAATGCAGGATCATAGAATGTTGGCCTCAACATTTTGGATGTCCATCAACCACATGCAGTGTACAACTGTAACAAACGCATGGAAGGGGTAGACTTTAATGACCAACTCTGGATCAAATATGATGTGGGTAGAAATTCTAACATATGGTGGAAATTTCTGTTTTGGTTTATACTGAATAGTGCCATTGTAAATGCCTTCATCTTACATTGATGTGCGTAACAAAGTGCCAAACCAGAAACTACTATCATCTTGCAGACCTTATCAGAGCTAATTTGGGATCTGATAGTGGGGTACAGTAAGCATAAAGATCTAGGGTAGAAATGGATCTTCAGAGCTAGCAGAAGTTGAAAACATCGAGAGTCACAACAATGTCTGCATCTCCAGACTTTAACGACACTATCAATATCCCTAAAGCAACTCCAAGTGAGGTGAGAAAATGTGTATATTTGCTTAGTGTGTGGTGTGCATGTGTGCACCTGGCTGTACATTTTCCGAGATTATACTTGGAATTTTGACTTAAAACCTCGGACATCCAAGGTTTTTCCATGGATTTTCCTAGGAAGGCTTGGGAAACCTTGGACAATGCTGATACTTTGTCCAAGGTTTTATAAGCAAACCTCGGACATTATCTTGTACATTAAAAAAAAACTAGAAAATACCTTGGACAAAGCCTTGGACATGAGAACTTAGAGTATTTTTGGCTCGGAAAAACCTCGGAAATAAGAACTTAGTCATTTTTTAGCTTGGACATAGCTTGGAAATGTAGACTCAGAAAATTTTTAGCTAGGAAATGGACTTGGTCAGTTTTACCTGTGCACTTAGAGATTTCTCTATATTTATTCAGAAGATATTTTTACAGTTTATTAAAATGAATAATGTTTGTCATTACCAAAACAACTAACAAGTCTACGATTTGAATTAAAAAATTGACCTAATTAATGCTGATTGATTGATATGGTTTTACAGTGTACCATCTCAGTTCAGGCAATATGGTGTCAAACAGGATCACATATTTTGGTTTCACATCTTATTTACATGGAGATAAAAATATGAGATAAAGAACCAAAACCTATATTCATGCTGGAGTCCCCCAGTTAGAAAAATTCTTAGCATTCATACACTTTTAATCACTTTATACAATCGTGTTAGTGTAACACAGTGGTCCCAGTTCTAATGACCTGTAACTACACAGGACAACTGCAAAAATATATTTTCTAACAACTGAAGCTAAAGTAAAGTCTTCAGTGCTTAATGGGTCACATGACATTTGTCTTACAATTTGTGTTTGTGTGTTAGTTACAGGAATAATAATTTCAAGTACCAGTTTAGAAGGATAATAAACTATTACATTATTAGTGTAAAAATGTTTTCTGAAAAATTGTATGACACTGTTTATTTGTCACATTAATTATGAGAATAATAATTATAAATATACAACTGAGTATGAAAAAATTGCATGGATGATTGGCATGGTACTATTTTTAATTATCATTTTTAATATGACAGCTAATAATAGCACATATATTTTACATTTAAGTTTAATCCCTTTCAAAATGATTTGGGAAGAATGCATCAAACACTTGAGTCTGTTTTCTGCCAACAAAAAGGGGTTGTACTCTGCTTGTACAACACTGATTCCATCTCTGAAACACACAAAATCCATTTTGGGATTTTCAAAAATATTAGACTTTACAAAGAAAGTTGGCTTTTGATGTTTAAATAACATGAAAAATGACCTCCAAAGTTATTGATGACACAAATTTGAACAATGTTTTCACTTTGAGTTTAAACTGGTGTAAAATCTTTTTTGTTTGCAATTAGTTCATATACAATTCAAGTATTTATGAAATGTAGACAAACAAGATACTGTAAAAGACATTTTCCAAGTAAAAATGCAACATTTGTAATCTTCATTTAAGCTTTACAAAGCCACATATATCTTTTCAGTGATCAAGTAAAAACGTATGTCAATTGTAGCTAAATTGTGAGTGGTAAAGGATCAAGTAAAAACACAAGCTTGTGTTAGTGTACTTGTAGTTGATAAAGATTTTAATTTATACACGTAAATTCTAACACCTGAAGATGAACTCTTCCCTCTATATTTCCTTTGGACAAATAGTTTCCCAATTGCAAATACATGGCAAGTTTATCTGTGGGGGAGGTATCTCTGAACTTCAGTAGATTCTTCTCCAATTTATTTCTTTTCTTCAAATGCAGTTTATATATATATATATATATATATATATATATATATATATATATATATATATATATAAACTTTAAGAACTTGTTATTAGAAGAGGTAGCACCTTTAACTAAGTAGTTGGTCCTAAATTAAAATGATGCTGATGTGATGTCTAATATTGCTTCCACAGCAGGCATCTTGAAATGTTTATGATTGCTGCTCCAAAAAAACAAAAAGTTATTAATTTGGGTTTTTTACCAGACTTATGATGACATATAGTTGGTCCTAAATAGAAATGGTGTGCATCTGATATTAACATGACCACCATGACATTCATCTTGAAAATCTTGTTTTTGTTGCTTCTCCAAAACTGAAATGTCATATCAGTGGGGTTTTCACCATAAGTCCTCATATAATGTTGTGTTGGTCCATAATTAATATAGTGCTGATCTGCCATCCATCTTGAAAATCATGTTATTGCTACTCTTGAATAGAAAATCATTCTGCAGGGTTTGGACAGACCATGAAAGTTTGTGAAAATGTGTGAGATTTCAGGTGGCCATTTCATGTTCATAAAAAAAAATTACTTTGTGTTGAAAGGTTTATGAATTTGGTGGAAATGGGACTTCAGTATTTTCTTGGTCATGCTTTATTTTCATTCCATTTGAAAGGTTTTATTTAAAATATCACAGTTTATCTATAAACAGTATGGTGGCACCTACAATCTTCTCAGTAAATGAATAAAGGGAAGTAACTCATGAACTGGACATTGATAGGATTGTGCATGCGTTGATTCAACTTCCAACCACCTTTTTTCTGCAAAGATCTTGTCAGTGTCTTTAGAGTTGTTGGAACATACAGAATTGATCCATAGATATACAATTATCTGTTGTTCAAAGGACTTGTAATTTGGAGAGCTCTTGTTTTAATTTATAAATCTGTTTAACGATGATTCTTTTCTTTCTACATTATAAATGCCTGCATGACTTGGTGGGAAAAATGGTGTAAGAGATGCTCAAACAGCGGTTATGACATTTGAATAAATTTAATAATGACTCTGCTAAGGTACAGTTACAACCTCAAAGAGACATTTGCTTGGATTACACAGAGGTATGTTTTACTATGTTAATTACTATACTTGTTTTTTTTACTTGTAATAGTTTTGCTTGCAGGTAGGTCATAAAGTTTGTAAAAATGGTCAGTGATGGTTCATGAAAAGTTCATGAAGTTTGTTTCTTAAAGTCTGTATGAACCCTGTCCTGACATCAGGTTTTTATCAGAAGAGCTCCGTCTTAAAGAACATTATGCAGATCAACCCTCAGTAGGGCCACAGTGGTGGCCATCGTAAAAATATTGTTATTTCTTCTCCTCCCAAATGGATTTTTATATCAATATTGGGTTTTCACCAATAGACTTCTTATGATACCTTGTTTTCCCTGAATGAAAACTGTTACAATGGTGCATCCAGTAATGGCTGTCAGGATATCCTGAAAATCTTGCTGTCACTACTCTACTAAACAAATGGTGGTTATATCGACATGGGGTTTTCACCAAAAGACTTCAGATAATCTATACATTGTCATAAACGAAAATAGCATGAATCTATCCTTTAAAATGTCCACTACAGCAGGTAATTTGATGATCTAGTTATTTTTGAAGAATATCAGAGATCATCATGTTTCAGCAATTAGAATTCAAAAGCAGAAATGGTTTTATCTTGAATTCCTGGATGCTGTCTGCCCAGTAGTAAGCATCAGTCCCTTTAAGGAATTCTTGTTAATGTCTTGCTGAGTGGCTTGGAATTTTCATAGATCCTCAGTTAATCTTTATTTTTTCTTATGCATTCTTAATCCAACATGATTGTGATCTTGGTTAAAGTTTTCATTATCATGTTGATATTTGAAACAAAGTTACATAGTGAAGTACATTTAAAATCTTTTAGTAATATAATAATAAATTTAAATAACAAATGAACAACCTACAGATTGGTTATACAGCTTAAAGTGTCAGATACACCTGCTCAACTTGGTTGTTCCAAATAAATATGATGGTTATTTTTTGTGTTCCAATTTATGTTTTCCATGATGTTTTGTAATTATCTTTTGAGGTCTATTAAAACTACTTCTGTTTAAATCTTAATCATACAATGACCTATGTCAGTTCATTTTCACCTTTTTATTCTTTATAAAAATATATCCCCAAAGTGAATGAGTTATTATAGCTAGCTCTGTTTAATTTAGACCATTTTTCCTTGTAACTTGGAAAACAACATTTCTTACATCATTACTCATTTGTTGGCTTCGACATCTGTGTTTCTATATGTTGTAGTCTAGGGTACATCATGAGATAATGCTTTATTATGTCACTGTGACCTTTAAATTGTGTAAAAGTTGGGTATCATGTAAGCTGTTATATCCGCAAACAACTTGATCAGTATGAAACTCACCAGGAATGACAGGTTCATAGCTATCACTGTGTGCTTGATGTTTGCTAATATGGAATTTTATATTTTGAACAGAACCAAGAATCACTTGGTCATGAACCTACACATGCACTGCTACCTCCATTAATGGGTGCTGTTCAGTCTTATCATCAACAGAGGACTCAACAGTCACAAGGAAATCAGTATACTAGTCCACCGGTAAGTTTTTTTTTCTGTAGAAGAAACATGTACTCTAATACTCTAGGATCATGTACATCAACAACACAGGGCAAGCAAGTGTACACAGAGTCTGAGTATCTTCAAGATGAAAAGCATCACAACATTGGATATTTTTTTAAGTTTAATTTCTCCTTGATTAAATCTTGTTTCAGTCTCATTTACCAGCTATGTAGATTAGCTAGAAATTATGATAAACTGCTTTATATTGGTCTTTGGAGATGACATAGTCAAAGGTGGCTTCTCAAAGTGATATTTAACAGCCTTTATACAAGACATTGGTAACAAACTATAACATTACTTGAAAAAGATATTTTAGCTTGTTGTATCAAATAAACTGATGATCTTGCAAACATGCAACCATGTCATGTGCATTAATATACTGGAAAACTTGAAAGCAAGTCTGAAACAGTTGTACTTTTATTTGCAGGGTAGCAAGCATTGTACATGGTATAGTGAACATAGATTACACAGGGTAGCAAGAACACATGTACAGTTTGTCTATATATGGCAGTATTTGTTGAAAGGTTTTGTCAGCCATTTTAGGTTCAAGGGGTCAATACTTTGTAATTAATGTTTATATTATCCACACCGGAATTATATCCAGACTGGCAATGATGCAGTGGAGATGGTGATTGTCACTTAATATAAACTTCGTTAAACATTGAATGTTGCAGTTTACAAGAAGCAGTAAAGTCTTGTCTTCATCTGAATAATTGTTTTACTCATGCAAGTAAATTTTGTACAGAACAATGAGAGATTTATCTTAGAATGCATACTTTCAGCAGGAGAATATATCTTGGATTGGATTGAGGTCTTGACATCCTACAAGACATGATCAGTGCAGTTTTCTGACATGATTGGTCAATTTCAACTCAAAGACTTAAAAATATATTTAAAGGTACCAACAATAGTCTCAAGTGGTTATGACTCTGTTGTCAGTATAATTAATTTGTGTCAGTGAGATAAGCATTTTGATTTGGCCATTCTTAAGCCCCAAGTATCTTCAGTGAAGTTGTAATAAATTGATTTGCGTTGAAATTTATATGAACATCAAAGTTTACATATGTTATATAATATCACACCAGTGATCAAAATCTTTTTAGAGGTTATTTAAAGTAGAATATGTTATTTATTAGAATAAGAAATAACAGGCCCACTAATTCACACTGACTGCAGGCATCGTATGGATTTTCTAAACGGTCATTTTGTAGCAGTACTTGTTCATATTGCAATACAGTTATTCACATCATGATATACATGGGTGAAAGTTCTCTGTCATATGATGGAAATTCTGCGTTCAGAATGTCCACAGAGGTTGATCTTCCAAATCATGCAAATCCGTTAAAATCCTTTAAACATTGGGGGGGAGGTTAAGGGGTTAAAGTGGTTGGAAATTGTTCAGTAGGAAAAGAATCAATGCTTAAGGATGCTAAATTTTAAATTTATGATTTACTGTTGAGTGAATGAATGGAAGTTTTCATGATGTATTCAGTTCACTCAAGGTTCCTTGGATGCATTCTGCTGAATCATGAAGTTCATGCTTCACCCCATAATACAGTGCCCTTTACAGAAACCTTAATAGCTAAGTCATTATATTCCATTGCTATTCGATTCCTATATTTTTCTCAGAGGCACTGGATTATTTGAGTTAGAAACTTAAGCCAATTCTGTACATGTACATCATCCTACCATTGTTTTCTCTATATGCTCCCCCCCCCCCTTTGCTTCATACAAAGATTATTTTTGTAAATAATTTGTTGCATTATCTTGGCTTGGTAGTCCTCAGTTAGGATGATCAGAATTGTGCACATGCTAAATTCACAGACATTTAACTGTATTTAATTATTTCATCTCTCCAGTTCAGTACAGTTACAAATATATAAATGGTTAAAAGAACAGCACACTTCATTTTCTGAGTTAAAACTTCAAATCACAACTGTCTGCTTCTCCTAACTGCTGGTCCTGTTTGGAGGAAAATGCATGGTCTATTTCAGCGGCTTTATACAATGTATATATGCTGACCGACTTTCATGGTAAGAACACTCGGGATGCACAGAAAAGACAGAAAGATAAAACCAGTTTGATCCCATCAGATTTGCACTGAATAGAACTAAAACATCAAGTACTGTAATTTTATCAATATTTAATTTGCTTGGCAAAATTCAGAATATATATATATATATATATATATATATATATATATATATATATATATTTCATAGAATTACTATTTCATAGAATTACTGGCATGTCTGAATGTTACATTAAATTTTTGTTTCTAGTTTTTATATATATATATATATATATTAAAACTAACATGGCATTTAAAGTGTTTGTATAAAGCAATTTGATATTTACCAATACTATTGGTATATCAAATTTTGATCTGCCCATGGCGCTATAATATGTGTATATAAACATTCTAGCGACTGTGCAGTTGATTCTAGATCAATTATGAATTTCCACACATTAATCATTATGACAATTGAAAATCATGATAAAAAGTAGTAATAATCCTAGTTTTCTAAATGAATTTAATATAGTACATGTACACATTTTTATCACAATCCTTTCTGATTTCTATTCCCCCTCCCCTCTTGTGCATAACGGACAGACTACACAGAAATGTGGAGTGAGAGAGAAAAGAAATTTGGGCTGGATTAAAACCTTGAAATAGACATTACACCAAGTAACCTACAAGAATATGGTTTGTCGTAACAATACGTGTGCATTTTCCTTGGGATTTATCTACAGTGTTTATCAATGATACAAAGTTGCAGACTATGTTGACATTATACAGTAAATTCCTCGGTTACGTGGTACACATACTCTGATGTATTTAAATGTTTTGTTTTCATTGTTTTTTAAACATACTATAATGTTCTAAAAATCAATTACTATTAATTAAATATGAAAATGTCCCAAGGTCTCTCTCTCCCTCTCTCTCTCTACCATCGTAGCAAGATACAGGCTAAAGTCTATGAAATGACGAGCGTAAAGTATTTTCATTTATGTCATCCCACGATATCTCTGGACTTATGAACGATGGTAAAAGTTAAGTCAAACTGACAAAAGGATGAGAGAGAGAGACAGAAAAAGTCAAACCGACCAGAGAGAGAGAGAGTTTATCGTTGGTGGTACTGTTACTAAAACAGAATAATGATTTAGATCAGCTGTAAATATATTAAAATATTTTAATTACCTCTTGTTGGTTCATCATTTTGCTTAGTTTTTATTCCATATTAATTTCCATGAGCTAGTAGGTGAGTGGCTTAGCGTTCATGTGAATGGCATAGCCAACCCTGTGTTCGTAGTGCTCTACCTTTATTATTATTAAAACCATCTTTCATGTTTAAATCATATATGTGTATTATATTGATTTAATCAATGTGAAGAAAAATAGAAACTAAAGAAAGAAATCAATCAACTTATCAATATGCAGAGGTGATTGTGAATAGCCACAGAAGACATTGAACTACATTTTGTAGCGGACACACTCGGGGATGTAAGGAGTTCATTCACTCGGTCAATACAGAACTGCCTGTAGTAAATCATAACACCATTCAAAGGGCAAATATATCTATTTGTATGTGATATAAATAAAATATATGTACCGTATGTACACTGTATCAATGATATATCACTCATTGTGTAAATTTTTCATTAAAAGGAAACCCAGGAAGCCTCGTTTCCTTTTAATGAAAAATTGATACATCTCGTGGTATATCATTGATACAGCAAAGATATCCATTTGAATTTTATGTTCAGCTGCTGAATTTTCACATTTCCTTAATAATTAATAGAAGAATTGTGTTGAGATATAGAAGCACATTTTTGTTTTAAAATTTACAATGAGAAATTGATGTATTAATGATTCAATGAATGTATGCATCATATTAAAGAATCAGAATTTTAGAATTTCATGCAAACTTATAGTGTCAGAATTACTCCTGTTGTAGCTTCTGGGGGGCTTTGCCCTCCAATATCCCCCCACAAAGACTTTGCACTGGACCAACCCTCAGCCGAAATTTCACTATTGTGGTTTTTCCCAACATTCACCTATGGATATATCACAATGTGATGTCAGCAAGCAATACTCCTATTTATTATTTATTATTTAGTTTTAATTTGTTCAACATGTGCAAATAAAATTTTTAAAAGGTCCAAATGTCAAGAATTCCCATAAGGTTCCTTTAGAGCCAAATTGTCCATTTAATTTTGAAAATCCATCCATTTATATACTGGTTTCTTGATGGTTGGAACACTTCATTGATTTTCTTGTTTATCATAGCCTCTTTGATATTCTGTCATTTCTTTTGGATCAGTTCTGTAAAAAAAAAAAAAAATATTGGTTGAAAATATAAAATGTGATGAATTAATAAAACAAACAGTACGCATATAACATAACTGTTATTGGCAGCCTTCAATTTACAAATCATGTTTAGAATCCTTTAGTTCTAAAAACAAGGTATTAAACCTTAAAACTACATTTCTAGAATGGACTGTTCTTTGAATTTGGGACCATCATTTTAAATTGTTGATAACAAATATAGTCAGGATTATATTCTGTTCCTGGCTCAATGCCTTACAAGTTCAGACTAATGTATTCAATCAGTTATAAGATCCTGATGCATCCCTTTAAAGATATTAAAATTATTCAGAATTAATGTCATATTATTTCATTGTACTGTAATCAACCCTTAAAGATTTGATACAGTGCTTGTTGCTTATAAAGTTTTTAGAAAGTTTGAAATTGCTGCATCTTTATCTTACCTTGGACTTTTTGGCATTACCATGATCTTAGTCCATTTTGGTGTTGCCATCTTGGTGGTCTATTTTGTTGCTATTGTCTTAGCCATTTTTGCTGGTTTTGGTGATTGTGGATTTGCATCTTTAGTCATTTCAACCCTAAATTAAAAAAACAGTGCAAACTTTTCTAATCATATGCAGTACATTCCATGCCATTTACTAGTGATGGGAATTGATTACTTGGGGAAAAAATACATATATCCATGTTTATTGCTGAAAAAAAATGTGGTTTGGCATGGTGGCCTTTAAAAATAAAACTAATAATCATTTTAATTATGTAACCTGACACCCTTTATAAAGTTAAGAGACCATTGATGCTTGCATTTTTGCAACTTTGTATGCAACAGGTAAAATAAGGCATGAGATTGGTATCATGGAAGCCATATTTGCTTTTCAGTTAGACAACAAAAGAAATCCAATTTAAGTACTGTTTAATATCATCAACATATGACACGCATGAGCATTAATCATTTTAATATGGTGCACAAATTTACACCTGAAATGAAGGGCATATACTATCAGGGTTTGCAAGGTCTATAAAGTTGTTAAACAGTGGCCATCATGTGATGTCACTGATCACTACCTCACATCTCAAAGTAGAATGCAGCTGCAATTTTGGACAAACACATGATAATATGGCAGGCCAGTACAATTATTTAAATTATAAAATACTGTACTATAAGATAATGGATAAAGTAATTTAGCTTTTTATGGATATACTGAAGCAGTAATGAATCAGATTGATTGTTTTGTAGATTTTCTTGCTGCCTAACAACCTTTACGCATGGATGTACTGTTCTATTCTTACATGTCTTTAACACTATTCATAAACCTATTCTTCTGATTTAATGCACTATAATAATTATGTACACAGTTATTGTAAGATCCAGTTTTGAGTCATTCAATTTTTTCAGATTCTGTTGTTCTTTTAACGATTTTAAAACATGACTTCATTTTCATGTTTAATAATGATAATACATAATTAAAGTCATTAATTGTTTTCTTCTAAATTCAACTAATCTTAATGAGTTAGTGTGCTTTGCTCTATTCAAAATGGGCATAGTTAAATAATTTTTACCATTAAAATGTACTTTATTCTTGTTATTCGCTTCCAAAGAATTAAAACTGAATCATACAATGATAAAATCAGAAAAACAACAACAATAATAAGAGTTATTATTATTATTATTATTTATTATGATATATCTTTGTAGGATTAAATGACGCATAGAAGTAGGAACACTCAGTCCAATTTCCATACCATTGTTTCACGACAATTATTTAAAAAAGAAATCCTCTTTCGACAGCACACACAAGCTATCAGTGAGATAAAGATGAAAACAACAATAAGGTTTACTAAACGCTGTAGGCCTGCATGTTTGTCCAAAAACAATGCAGCTGATGGCGCAATGCCTAATGGATAAATGACATCATACAGTATTTATAACTCGCTAAACAACCCCATTCTCACTGAAAACAGATGCAATCGACTGAAAAACTGATGCAATGTACAGCCGGCCTGTGAAACAAGAGCCAATAAATGTTCTTATCTTTTTCAAATTTAATGTAATATAATACAAAAGAAACAAACTGACCCTAGTCCTTCCAAAAATTCCTTCTGTAATCCTAGAACTCTGCAACCTTGCAGACCATCAAATCTCTGACTTTGTAATCTTCGATTGCCTTTCTCGGCTGAACAGTATTTATGAGGTTAAGAACATTTCCAGTAATAGCATTATCATATACATAACGCAGACAAGTTCATAGTGATTGATGAATCCACTCCTTTATAATGCAAGTATTCACAGACCAGTTTGCTTTCAACGGACCACTTTCGAATTTATTATTATGGCACATACAAGAGTGATTGATGAGTCGGCTGCTGTGATTGGATTATTCCATGCTCTGCAACCAATGGAAGAATGCAAAAGAAATATTTCCTAGAACTTTCCACAACTTTTCAATATTTTTTAAATTTAAAAGCAGTAAGTAGTTAAGCATCTGCTGCGAGCATTACTTAGGGTCCTTCAGTTATCTAAATTTTTCTTTAAAAGATAAAATTATCTCCCAGATTCCGATTGTTGCAGACCAGAAGTGCCATATCAATCCAAAACAATAGAAGTTCCTGGTCAGCCAACTGTTCCCATTTAAGCTGCTGACCCTAGTACTTTTTCCTCGGGTCAAAAATAAAAAAAATGAAAATATTAAAAAATAAAAATAAAAATTCCAAACATAACTTGAAGTGCTTAGTCCATTATATATATATATATATATATATATATATATATATATATATATATATATATTTGTTTGTTTTGAAAAAAAAAATATCTACCTACCCTTATTTTAAAACCAATGCAATATGAAATACACATGGGGTGGGTGGGGTTGGTCTTATAAACATATATACAAAGGAGGCTTTAACAAAGCACAGACATTATCAGTCTTTTTAAGACAAGCAAGGTCAAGGAGCAGAATTCATTTACAAGCGCATCTGAAGAAAAGAAATCCATTGGAGAAGTAACTATTGAAGTTCAGAGAGACCTCCTCCACAGATAAACTTGCCATATATTTGCAGTTGGGAAACTATTTGTGTCCAGAGGAAATATAGAGGGTAGAGTTTGTCTTCAGGTGTTGGAATTTAGTTGTATAAATTAAAATCTTTATCAACTACAAGTACACTAACACAAGGACATGTTTATTACTTGATCCTTTACCACTCACGATTTAGCTATTGACATATATTTTTACTTGATCACTGAAACGATAGATGTGGCTTTGCAAACCTTAAATGAGGATTACAAACGTTGGCTTTTTTACTTCGAACAATACCCCATTGGTAAATCAGGGTCTGAAAATTTCACTTTTGACTTTTTGGTCCAGGATTAGTAGGACCCTGCATTGCGAAGGTCTGTATAATCCAAGGACAGATCCGACAGCTAAGTCTGACATGCAGATATTTACTACAGTGCATTAATGAATGATGGGAAAAATGAAATTAATGCAAACTGACAATTCAGGCAACTACTTTGCCTTTAGAGACCAAATTGTGGACTTTAGGACAGATATACAGCTACGACTGTTTGATGTAATTTTGTCCCAAATCTAGACCATTCTTTTCTGAAATCTTACAAGCTAATTCAAAATCTGAGAAAGGTTTTTCAGCTTTATTCACACTGTATACAGTGCTGATTAAAGACATTCAAGCCCTTTTTTTCTGATGTGCACTCAGCTTTGTACAAGTGTGAGCAGTTATGGTCTTGATGAGGGTTGATGTACACATGTTTTGCTAGCAATAACCACTCGGGTGTAAATAATATGCTCCTTGCTTGAGTTTTGTGCTATCAGTGGGTCAGTTTTAAAAATTGGATGTTGAAGCAAACATAAGCGCTTGACACATTGCAAAGTCTTTTCCCAGTCATCTTTGAAAGTTTGAATATGTTTATTTTATTATTTGCATCCTTTTTCGGACCTAAAATGTGTGAGGTCCTGCAGTGCACAACCTCTTGTAGCAGATGAATTCCATGTGGTTGAGTTTTTCCCCCTGCTGGTAAATCCATACTTTAATCACAGTAATCCATGTAGCACGTATGGTAAGCCAAATACTGATGATGCTTAGTTTTAGCTTTGGTTGAGAACAAATGTGCGATCGATGAAGATCAAGCATAGACTGGTGATTGACATTTGGATGCTAAATTTACAGATTTCCAGTAAATTTTACACTACCACTCTCATTTATCAATTGACATACATAACGCTTGCATCGGTGCACATTTATGACTCTTTTTCAGATTTTTAACATTCAATTTTGTATTTACATTGAAGTAGTCTTTCATTCCCCTGACTTCACTGATTTTTACCAGGTTCTTTGCAACTGCACCTTGCAGCCTCAAAATTACAACTTGAATGTCTTTTCAGAAACCAATGTTTGAATAGACATATTTCAGAGCATAAAACCACTTTGATTACCCATCTTGTCACATGGATTTTTTGATGAAATGCTGTCAGTTATTGATGGAATGATATAATGATGTATCTTCATGTAAGTAAACTGCTGTATCTCAACTCATGTCAATCCAGATTCTTCTCTATCATTATTGTAACCCTTACTGCCTCTTAGATAGACTGGGTGTGGAACATTTTTGTTTACTGAAGAGATTACTTGGTGTTATTGTATCAAAAGAACACCATAACTAGTTGAATTCATGGTTAATGATTGACTGATTGTCAATCACTGTTGAATGAGTTATGACCCCTGCTTAATTTAGACTGATTGTCATTACAACTTGGACCCACATTTTTGCATCATTATTTCTTTATTGGCTTCGGGCATCAGTATTGTTTTTACATGTTCTGGTCAAGTGTACATCATGGGTTATTGGTTTATCATGCACCAAAACTGTGTCACTTGGACTTGCTTTTTAATTTTGTTTAATATTGGGGGTATGTGAGCATCTTCTCACAAACAACTCATGTTCATCAGCATGAAGCTCACCATGAATAACAGGTTCATAGCTATCACTGTCTGAAGCTCACCATGAATAACAGGTTCATAGCTATCACTGTCTGCTTAGCATTTACTAACATGAATTTTATATTTTGAACAGAACCAAGAATCACTTGGTCATGAACCTACACATGCACTGCTATCTCCATTAATGGGTGCTGTTCAGTCTTATCATCAACAGAGGACTCAACAGTCACAAGGAAATCAGTATACTAGTCCACCGGTAAGTTTTTTTTTTCTGTAGAAGAAACATGTACTCTAATACTCTAGGATCATGTACATCAACAACACAGGGCAAGCAAGTGTACACAGAGTCTGAGTATCTTCAAGATGAAAAGCATCACAACATTGGATATTTTTTTAAGTTTAATTTCTCCTTGATTAAATCTTGTTTCAGTCACATTTACCAGCTATGTAGATTAGCTAGAAATTATGATAAACTGCTTTATATTGGTCTTTGGAGATGACATAGTCAAAGGTGGCTTCTCAAAGTGATATTTAACAGCCTTTATACAAGACATTGGTAACAAACTATAACATTACTTGAAAAAGATATTTTAGCTTGTTGTATCAAATAAACTGATGATCTTGCAAGCATGCAACCATGTCATGTGCATTAATATACTGGAAAACTTGAAAGCAAGTCTGAAACAGTTGTACTTTTATTTGCAGGGTAGCAAGCATTGTACATGGTATAGTGAACATAGATTACACAGGGTAGCAAGAACACATGTACAGTTTGTCTATATATGGCATTTTTTTTTTGAAAGGTTTTGTCAGCCATTTTAGGTTCAAGGGGTCAATACTTTGTAATTAATGTTTATATTATCCACACCGGAATTATATCCAGACTGGCAATGATGCAGTGGAGATGGTGATTGTCACTTAATATAAACTTCGTTAAACATTGAATGTTGCAGTTTACAAGAAGCAGTAAAGTCTTGTCTTCATCTGAATAATTGTTTTACTCATGCAAGTAAATTTTGTACAGAACAATGAGAGATTTATCTTAGAATGCATACTTTCAGCAGGAGAATATATCTTGGATTGGATTGAGGTCTTGACATCCTACAAGACATGATCAGTGCAGTTTTCTGACATGATTGGTCAATTTCAACTCAAAGACTTAAAAATATATTTAAAGGTACCAACAATAGTCTCAAGTGGTTATGACTCTGTTGTCAGTATAATTAATTTGTGTCAGTGAGATAAGCATTTTGATTTGGCCATTCTTAAGCCCCAAGTATCTTCAGTGAAGTTGTGATAAATTGATTTGCGTTGAAATTTATATGAACATCAAAGTTTACATATGTTATATAATATCACACCAGTGATCAAAATCTTTTTAGAGGTTATTTAAAGTAGAATATGTTATTTATTAGAATAAGAAATAACAGGCCCACTAATTCACACTGACTGCAGGCATCGTATGGATTTTCCAAATGGTCATTTTGTAGCAGTACTTGTTCATATTGCAATACAGTTATTCACATCATGATATACATGGGTGAAAGTTCTCTGTCATATGATGGAAATTCTGCGTTCAGAATGTCCACAGAGGTTGATCTTCCAAATCATGCAAATCCGTTAAAATCCTTTAAACATTGGGGGGGAGGTTAAGGGGTTAAAGTGGTTGGAAATTGTTCAGTAGGAAAAGAATCAATGCTTAAGGATGCTAAATTTTAAATTTATGATTTACTGTTGAGTGAATGAATGGAAGTTTTCATGATGTATTCAGTTCACTCAAGGTTCCTTGGATGCGTTCTGCTGAATCATGAAGTTCATGCTTCACTCCATAATACAGTGCCCTTTACAGAAACCTTAATAGCTAAGTCATTATATTCCATTGCTATTCAATTCCTATATTTTTCTCAGAGGGCACTGGATTATTTGAGTTAGAAACTTAAGCCAATTCTGTACATGTACATCATCCTACCATTGTTTTCTCTATATGCTCCCCCCCCCTTTGCTTCATACAAAGATTATTTTTGTAAATAATTTGTTGCATTATCTTGGCTTGGTAGTCCTCAGTTAGGATGATCAGAATTGTGCACATGCTAAATTCACAGACATTCAACTGTATTTAATTTTTTCATCTCTCCAGTTCAGTACAGTTACAAATATATAAATGGTTAAAAGAACAGCACACTTCATTTTCTGAGTTAAAACTTCAAATCACAACTGTCTGCTTCTCCTAACTGCTGGTCCTGTTTGGAGGAAAATGCATGGTCTATTTCAGCGGCTTTATACAATGTATATATGCTGACCGACTTTCATGGTAAGAACACTCGGGATGCACAGAAAAGACAGAAAGATAAAACCAGTTTGATCCCATCAGATTTGCACTGAATAGAACTAAAACATCAAGTACTGTAATTTTATCAATATTTAATTTGCTTGGCAAAATTCAGAATATATATATATATATATATATATATATATATATATATATATATATATTTCATAGAATTACTATTTCATAGAATTACTGGCATGTCTGAATGTTACATTAAATTTTTGTTTCTAGTTTTTATATATATATATATATATATTAAAACTAACATGGCATTTAAAGTGTTTGTATAAAGCAATTTGATATTTACCAATACTATTGGTATATCAAATTTTGATCTGCCCATGGCGCTATAATATGTGTATATAAACATTCTAGCGACTGTGCAGTTGATTCTAGATCAATTATGAATTTCCACACATTAATCATTATGACAATTGAAAATCATGATAAAAAGTAGTAATAATCCTAGTTTTCTAAATGAATTTAATATAGTACATGTACACATTTTTATCACAATCCTTTCTGATTTCTATTCCCCCTCCCCTCTTGTGCATAACGGACAGACTACACAGAAATGTGGAGTGAGAGAGAAAAGAAATTTGGGCTGGATTAAAACCTTGAAATAGACATTACACCAAGTAACCTACAAGAATATGGTTTGTCGTAACAATACGTGTGCATTTTCCTTGGGATTTATCTACAGTGTTTATCAATGATACAAAGTTGCAGACTATGTTGACATTATACAGTAAATTCCTCGGTTACGTGGTACACATACTCTGATGTATTTAAATGTTTTGTTTTCATTGTTTTTTAAACATACTATAATGTTCTAAAAATCAATTACTATTAATTAAATATGAAAATGTCCCAAGGTCTCTCTCTCCCTCTCTCTCTCTACCATCGTAGCAAGATACAGGCTAAAGTCTATGAAATGACGAGCGTAAAGTATTTTCATTTATGTCATCCCACGATATCTCTGGACTTATGAACGATGGTAAAAGTTAAGTCAAACTGACAAAAGGATGAGAGAGAGAGAGAGAAAAAGTCAAACCGACCAGAGAGAGAGAGAGTTTATGGTTGGTGGTACTGTTACTAAAACAGAATAATGATTTAGATCAACTGTAAATATATTAAAATATTTTAATTACCTCTTGTTGGTTCATCATTTTGCTTAGTTTTTATTCCATATTAATTTCCATGAGCTAGTAGGTGAGTGGCTTAGCGTTCATGTGAATGGCATAGCCAACCCTGTGTTCGTAGTGCTCTACCTTTATTATTATTAAAACCATCTTTCATGTTTAAATCATATATGTGTATTATATTGATTTAATCAATGTGAAGAAAAATAGAAACTAAAGAAAGAAATCAATCAACTTATCAATATGCAGAGGTGATTGTGAATAGCCACAGAAGACATTGAACTACATTTTGTAGCGGACACACTCGGGGATGTAAGGAGTTCATTCACTCGGTCAATACAGAACTGCCTGTAGTAAATCATAACACCATTCAAAGGGCAAATATATCTATTTGTATGTGATATAAATAAAATATATGTACCGTATGTACACTGTATCAATGATATATCACTCATTGTGTAAATTTTTCATTAAAAGGAAACCCAGGAAGCCTCGTTTCCTTTTAATGAAAAATTGATACATCTCGTGGTATATCATTGATACAGCA